>MU122273.1:0-119182 GCA_014904905.1 Wilcoxina mikolae CBS 423.85
CCCTATCGTAGGGGGGGTAATCAGGGGTAAGGAATCGATTCGCGGTGTCCGTTTGTCAATAGCTGTTGTGGTTGTTGACTTATTTTCGAAAAACGGTTTTGCCGGTGTGGTTGTCGCTTCAGATGTCAAGTGTACCTGGGCTCATTAGTGTACTTGGTTTACATGTGTACTGAGTCTCATGAGTGCACTTGGATTGCAGGTGCACTGGATATAAACGACATCTTATTGGCCTACAACTTTACTATAGAGTACCTAGAAGGCACAATAAATCCTGCTGACAGCATATCCAGACGGCCCAATTATGAGATCAGCTACGATGACCTCCTTTAGGTGATCAAGAATGTTGACACTACTGATCCATTGGTGGGCTATGTCTCAGATATGCTAGTGGAAAAGCCTATGGTCACAATCAAAGCCGATACTAAAGCTGAAGACGAAAACAAATGTCAATGAACTGATATTGCTGTTGTTCTGACATATGATGGGAGGATATATATCCCTGCAGACGATGCTATCCACGATAAAGTGATAAGTCTCTTTCATAACCCTGATTCCTGTCATTTTGGAGCTCTTGAAACTGCTGACTTAGTTTCTAGTGAGTTCTATTGAACCAGAGGGTTTGCGTACATAAACAGTACTATAGCAGCTGCGAAGTAAGCCAACGAGATCAAGTGCAAGTGTACCAATAAGCCTGGGAGTGAACTAGAAGTCATTGCTTCAGATACTGCTTTTTACTACCTGCTAGTATCCGAGAGCAAGCCAAATCAGCATTCGAGATGTCAGGCTAGGCGAATTAGGACCGGTTGCAATCCTCAATAGATGAATGTAAACACAACCATATTGGATCTTCAGAACAGAAAGCGTGAACACACCGAATTATATGGTCACAATAATCTTATACAGTTGCTTACAAGTTAGATATACCAATGAACAAATATTCTCTGCAAGTGGCCTTGATTGGAAGAGAACTGAAAGAAGCCACAATGATAGTCTATTCACATCGCAGCCGATAGTGGTGATTTACCGTATTAGGCTAGATTTTAGGCCGAACACATAGAAACCGGAGAATGGATATCTGAATGCACCTGTAGTGGAAGTATACTTGGTCACTTTGTAAGTACGACATTATGACATACTTATGAGATATATACCGCAAATGAAATAAGCATGAGGAATATATATTCATGTATGACTGAAATTGGGGGCTGAACGAGGCCGATACAAGTCAACCAACCATTACAGGATCCGAACCTGAATGAGGACAGAAAGTAGAATCTCTTCGACCGATATACGAGTCAACCTGAATCCAGTTGATGAGATGCATATGATCAATGTCGAAAGTGGAGGCTATGAGTCATAAGGTCTCCATGTACTTGGATATAGGAAAGGGCAGAGACATGGAATTGGAGAAATCATACGAGTCCAAGAGCTCTCAAGAGCAGCAGCTATTACCAAGAAACGTATACCATGCAATTATGACAGTTGACTTCTACAGGGATCCGTTACCAGCCATGATGGCCTTATCCTCAGATGATGTTCACAAATACATTCAACGAAATTCATTGCATACGAACAATAGATAAATTAGATCAGAGCCATTGATACTACCGAATTGAACATTACCGAGCCAGTACTATGGAGATAAATTACCTGTATTCGGGGCAACTGAAAGTCCACTTGGAACTATAGACTTGCAAGACTGCTAAAGCGACTACGATTGGAAGGAGTGGACATAAAATGATATCTGCTACTGGAGTGGATATGTAGACTTGCAGGATTCAGGATCAATTGGACACTTCCTTCTGGCTTTCCACTTCTTTTCTTCTGTAATAGCGGTGCCATATACGCTTGACCTCGTATGTATACTTGGTCTGACAGGTGAACTTGGCCTGATAAGTGCACTTGACTTGCAGGGCTACTTGGCCGCCATAGCCGTATAACTACCCTTCATATATAATCACCACACAAACTACTTCCTATACACTAGCGATTATCTTACTTTCTTACTGACTTACTTACTTACATTACTCTACAATTGATTTCATCATTATCACTTGTTTCGTTTGCAACCGTATCTATACATATCCATCCATATATATACGAATATCCTGAAACTGTAATCGTTTCCTGTCACCTGATACGCTATAATCATGGAATTTCATGATCTCTTTACTTTATCGACACCTCGCGACACACAAAAACAGATGATTAGTCAATTTCACCTATTTGTAACTAAATACCTTTAACTAAGTTGATTAGAGGTCAATTGCACGCCACTGACAATCGTAAAAGTGAGGAAACTCTACAGGTATCGGTTACAAGTAGCCAATAGACTCCAGTCAAAGTTGATACCGCAATCCATAATAATCAAGATACCAGAATCGAGAATTATGATGCCGACAACAGCAAGCAAATAGAGACGAAGAACAGGACTGTCAGAGGTTATACAAGATGACCTAGACCGGCATGAAGTCTGGGCTACAAACACAAGTTGAACCTTTGATGACAAACAGGAGGTTCGGATCTATTGACGAACTTTTTGACTGAGCAGCAGCTATTGAGTTCCAACTCAGACCAGAAAGGATCATTGAGAGAGAATAATATCAACAGAAGCAGTCTATCAGCAGTTCCAACCGAAGTGGATAATGGTTCTATAACCAGTCAAAACAAACCGACAGGAAATAGAATTTCAGAAAATCACATTCCAAGTCTGCCAAGATACATTCAGAGGGAAAGTCTACCGGTATGACCAGTGGCGGTGGCAAATATACCGAGTTAGTTCCGATACCATTGGTCTTGAGGAAGGTTGACGATAACCACCTCATCAATAAGAAGTTCATCTGCTGAAATGGTAGCCATTTGACACATGTATGTCCACGATACAGTAGGGATAACTGTACACAACAATTGAACTCCTACGGTAGTGCTCCTGGCAGTTATAGCGCCAGTGGCCAGCAGATCAGATGACAATAGTTGTTTGATACCCAGTAAGTAAACGACCAGTCTTCCTCTTCCAGTATCTGACTTGGCGAGAGAGGGTGGATGAGACAGAGCTGGAGTTGCATACGTTGAGAGTACATGCACTTATGGTGACATTGGACGGAGTGCAGGCCCACCAAATTTCATTAAAACCAAGAGTTATTTTGGAGATCCCAAGAGCTCTCATGTTGAGGCAGTATCTTTGCAGAACGGAGCAGCCTGATACAGCACATATCATATACGAAGTACTTGTGCGAGATACTCATTGCGTAATACAACTGGTACAAGTTCTCATTGACTGTGGAGCAATAGATTTCTTCATGATATTCAAGCTGCAAAGGCAGAATGATTTACATGATGTATCAGCATTCATCACAACCTCAGGCCTAGATGGCTGCAATATAATGTTTGCAAGAGACAGATGAAAGACTAGGTTCTCGGTTCAGTATTTCGAAATCTTGGTACTGTGTGATAAATTGGATATTTTAATCATACCCATGAGGGCATATGACTTGGTTTTCGAATTATCTAGGTTCAAGACTCGAATCCCAGATATCGACTGGAAAACCGGTCGACTTTGGGCCTTGTGAGCCCCTAGTAGGCCACAGGCCACCACCCTTAATGGAAATCGCGATGTAACCCCATACGGGAATACCAATGGAACTTCATAGGGACATGGTAGTAACCCTCTGAACATTTGTTTCCTTGGAGCAACCACATTCGACAAACATCTTGAGAGTAATGAAGCTGACAAGGCATTCAACCTACGGTTTGGAGAGTGCAGTGAGCTGCTAAGAGAAATATTGAGCAGGACCTCAGATGAGAAACTCCAATGTTGGATGAGTCAGCAGGGAGCAGCGGCATTATTTGCACAAGAAGTATTGCTGACAATACAGAGATTTAATGAATGCTACCTACTCGCTGAGTCTAGAAGGGAGTTCTCCAGCTGTGGTGCTTTGGTTTTATTGTGAATGGCTGTTAGAATTTTTGCTCTTGAGTTCGGCAATATTTCCTGCTGTATCTTTTGCATTGATCAAATTGGTGATGACAAGTAGAGTAGAAATGGTATTGTACTAGATATATGGGCGAATACAGCCGAGACGATAGACGTACCTATAGTGCGTCCTGATATTAGAAATGCTAGATGCCCTGCTAGTACAGCTGAATGTCAGATGAATAGACCACAAGGACTATAAGTTGAATGCAGAAGTTTAATGAAGTAACTATTGACACGCATACGATTGAAACAAGATCAACATTATGTCCACAGATGACATGACGAAATACAGACGTACCGGCAATACATGAATTCGAACCGGAATGGACAAACAATTAACTTTGGCATTTCTGCTGAGATGGTCCGATCACCGACTGATTTTGTTCCAGGAGGATTGGTTAATTCTTTTACTGATTGGTACTGTGATGGCTGAATCATCAACTTGGAACAATTTCCTTGATTGGAATGACTTTATACCTAATAGCGCAATTTGATCACAAATCTGGAGGAATTTCGTGGCTGGATGGTCAGATTAATATGGAATTTGGACTAACTTTGAGCCTCACTGATCACATCTTGACTTTTAATTTTGATATGGAAATGGATTTTACACATTACGTTATGATATGTTTCAGATCGCAGATATCTGATTTCAGGAAAGGCATGAAAGGTACAGGATAAGGGATGATGATCATGTGGAACCTGGCCTTGGATTAAGTATTATGGAGGTCAGTAATGGAAAACTCAATAAACCTTACTGAATATCAGGAGAATTCACTTAATACGACTCAAACGAGTGCAATTGTATGTTATGAATTACATGGCCGGAATCAAATCGCAATTGAGAGTGTCTTATCAACGGGAAAATCGAATTGGAATCGATGAGCATTGACATCACATTTGGTCGTTGCTGAAACAATGACCTCACAAAGAGGGGAATGACTTTTCCGCAAATGGAGAAACTGCTACTACAATAGAATCCACATCAGAAGTGCTGGAAAGATAACGCATCATGCTGCACATGTCACATGTACCTGGCATTGTAGACGTAGTTGGCCTTTGTGTGCACTTGACTCGCAGGCATAGTTGGCCTTGTGAGTATACTTGGTGTGCAGGTACACTTGATGTCGCACACGACTTCACTATCAAGTACCAGAACGTTGCAAAAAACCCTACCAATAGCCCGATTATGATATCGGCTATGAGAAGCCTGTTGGACAGCTTTTGGCGACTCTGACTGTTCAACCGTATGATGACCTCGTTCAGGTGATTCAATAGGCCCAGGCTACTGACCAATTGGCAGTCGACAACTTAGGTAAGCTAGTCAATAACTCAATGGCTTCAGTCAAAGCTAGAAACAAGGACAAATTCAATATTATCGCTGCAGCTCTTAGTCTTAGTGTTGGCAATGAACCATCGCAAATTCATATCTTTGACGAACCAATTCGGTTCAAGCGAAGCGGATTCTCGCCACGCTACTCGTCTCAAACCCTACCATTTCGGCCCACAACTCCAAACAAAGACAAGAAATCTAGTTCAGATCCGATCGGCTCAATGTTTCATTCATCCTGTAGCTAACCTTACGCGCTACACGCTGAACTACAAATCAAGCCGATCGGATAAGGACTCCGTTACTTATTCGTGTTCACAGTTGTGGGATTCGAACTCTGGTTTGGTTCGAACCGCTACGAACCGATCCGCTTCGTTGCCAATACTAGAGCTTCTGACTTATGAGGGGACAATATATATCCGTGCGGATGATACTCTCTGGGGTGCAGTGATAAATCTCCTTTATGACAACCTGAGTCCGACCTCTTTGGAGCTTTTAAAACTTCTGAGTCAGTTCCTAGGGAGTTCCATTGGGCTACGATAAGTACATACTAAAGCAAGTACGACAGAGGCTGCGAAGTAAGCCAACAGGATCATGTGCAAGTACATCGAGAAGGCTGGGAACGAATGAAAGGTCAATGGCTATTATACTGGTCTTCATTACTGAATCGGAAGTACCACTGAATGAATTCAATGCAAAACCAGCTGCAACCGACGATCAATGGAGTCAACCTTACCGAGTGCTAGCTGAAGAAAGCCAATGAAGTCAGTAGTCGAGATGTCAAGTTGCACGGAATACGATTCGACTGCAATCTGTAATGGATGAATGAGAAGGATATTGTGATAGACCTTCAGAGCACAAAAACGGAATTGCATGGTAACTATAATGATGTACGAGGAATACTTACGAATTAAATATATCAATCAATGACTATGCTCTGCAATCTGACTTAAACAAATGAAGTCACGATGATAATCGATTGATATTGCTGCCGATAGTGGTGACTAATCGGGTATCCCCTACAGATAGGCTCAGAAGGGTATGGCATATACAAACACACTGCTTTTCTGGATTTGGAAGTCGAAAGAATTGAGCATACGTACCTCGATATACCTGGAACAGAGAAATACTTGGTTTCTTTGTGTGTACAACATGATGATATACTTACAAATTAGGTACCGCAACTCAAACGAGCTTGTATCAATACATATCCATATATGACCGCAATCGAGGGCCAAGTGAGGCCGATACATATCAACCACCACTGGATCTGAAGTAGAATGGCAAATGACGAGAGCAGAGCCTATCACCGATGAGATCTGCCATGTGTTTGGATATATGAATGGATACAGTTATGGAATTGAAGAAATCATACAAATTCAAGAGCTCTCAATGAGTGGCAGCTATGACCAAGATAAGAACATCATGCAATTATACTAGTTGACTACTGCAGGGATGTGATACTTGCCACAATGGCCTTTCCCCTCAGATGATATTCACAAATACATTCAACGAATCAAAGCATATATGAAAGATCCATCCATTTGGGAGGAGCCAATGGTACCACCGATTTGAACATCACTGTGCTAGCACTACAGAGATCAATGACTTGGATTGGGAGAAAGTGGAAGTCGACTTAGATATTAGGAACTATGGAGTTGCAAGCCAGCTGAAGAAGTGAGCTTGGAGGCCTGCTGCTGGACAGGCTTTGATTCAAAGATGGGCTTGAATGATTCAGAGTGAATTGGACATTTCTTTCTTGCTTTCTACTTCTATTCTTCATTTCATATGAATTGTGGCCTGATATAAATGGAGTTGGAATGGATTCTGCCACCTACTACTTGGGGAAGATTAATCCATGGAGGGTATCCATCATGAGGACACCGTGATGGTACCTATCAGTCATAGGACATATACAGATATACAAAGGTGTATGTACCTTATCTTGTCTTTCTTTATGTATATATATGTTGCAGCCCAGAAGGTCTGAAGATGGAGAGGGCAATGATGTAATGGTAGAACTTGGTACTCTTGGCCTTATAAGTGCACTTGGCCTTACAGGTGCACTTGGTCCCCTAGGTCCAGTAATTGCCCTTCATGAATGATGGCATCGTGAAGTACTTTTTCAAGCTAGCGATTATCTTACTTACTTACTTTCTTACTTACATGACTATACAATTGATATCCTCTTTATCATTGATGCTCTTTGCAATTATTCTTTGTGCATATCCATCTGTACAAGGATGTACACCCCTATATCTCTTCTCAATTACTTATGGGTCCTGATCCGAAATAAATAGCATGGGCAGGAATTTTACCACCAACTACTTGAGATCGATATCACCATGCATGGAATCAGTCGTGATGGTACTGATCAGACAGGAACATATGCAGATGTACAAAGGTATATGCATCGTTTTATATCATTCATTATATATATATATGTTGTAGTCTAGGAGTTTGGCGGATAAAGTAGGAGATGATGTAATGGGCATGCCAGGTTCACTTGGCCTTGTAAATATACTTCATCGTACAGGTACATTTGGCCTTGTACATTCACTTGACCTTACAGATATACTTGATTTGGTAAGTGCATCTGACTCCCAGGTATACTTGGCTACCAAGATAGGGTAATAGACGTTCATATATAATGACCTTGTTAAGCACCTTTTGCATGCTAGTGATTATCTCACTTATATTACTCTACAATTGATATTATCTTCATCACCTATTATGTTTGCAACCATATCTATACATATCCATCTTACCAGGACATAAGCTCTTACATATATATTGTTATTGTGGAAGAAGCATCTATTAATTCTGGGATTCAGATTATCCATTTCCTGTTTTGTGTAGTCATTCAAGTAGGATATTGATTGAAAATATTGTGCAGATTATGGTGATTGGGACGATAGATCATCTATACTGCCATCACCACAGAAACATATCTGATGTGGATATTACCATAGCATGTACACATTTTGCCACTTTCAGCATTGAACAATTGTTTTATGATATGTTGTACCATATTGAGTTTGACAATTCATCTTCCCCCCTCTAAATATATCTTGTCTAGAGCAATATTTATTTCATTTTAATCTGAATGGACAAAATGGCAATCAACAATATGTTCAGTATTGTAGCCTTGATGTGCACCACTGCAAATTAGTTGCCAAATGTCATATATATTGGCCATACATTCTTGATATAAGAAAAGTTTATGGGATGGATTTCATTGTATATAAAAAATATCAATATAAGTATTATACCAAAGCGAAGTATTGACTACAATATTGTAAGTACAATAGCAGCCATATTCATTATGTTGTTGATTGTCTACTTATTCTACCACCAGTATTCAGTGTATTTCACATTGGAAATGTGGAATTTAATGTTGATGAAATATCATGTAGAGGTATATATAAAATATTCCTCATAAGCTTAACACAAGAGTAACTGTAATACCACAAACATCACTTCATATTTATCAATACAAGTAGTATCTCTATACCTTCAAGAACATACTTGCAGTGGAAGTTATGAAGATGCACTCATGATGTGAAAGTCATTAAAAATCAATATTCAAGATAAATATATTCAGCTTTCTAATGGTATATTGTGAAGGCTAATTCTCCTCAATCATAAGCTTCCGCTTATAGTCTTAGAGATTCTAGTAGTCCTCATACCTTTTTTCTCTTACTTCGACTAGTTCATCTATCTATGTTTTCGTCATGAGCTCTCCTACATAGTCAACCTTTGCACCAATATCCTTCCTTCAACAACCTCCTTCTCTACTATATATACAATCCCCCATACCTTTCTACAAAGTTCTTCTACTTTGGTGAATGGTATTCCCTCTGATATCAGTCTTTCATTCTTATGTTTTCCAGACCTATTGCATACTTTCAATTCATTCACTTTCAGACAAATATTATCATGTCGATTATAGGGTCCATCTTTGTAAGCAGTTTGCATACACCTGAATATTAGAAACTTTATTAGCTGTGATTTAACCTTATGTGATTTCGTAGCTACATCTTTTCAATGGCTTTCACTATATCCATAGTATGATGTGATAGATTGTCAAGCCAGTAACAACTATCGGTTCCTTAATAGTGGAGTAAATGACTGCATGAATTCCCATCTACATTGATTAGGTGTAGAAACCGAGAAAGGGATATCTTGTAAAGATCAGATCTTGTACAGCAATTCTTATTATACTATGCCGATCGACTAATTTGGTGATTGAGTGATCAAATGTCACCCGGCTTCGATTGTTTCCAAAACCTAAGGTGAAACAGTAACCATTTCATTCAATCGATCTGATTACGGCAGGAATTTTGAATGTCATCCAAATGCTGCTTATTTCATGTCATTGAAAATATTTCCTTCCATAATAGTAGTGTCAGGTATGTGTGGCCTGGAAAGTGTACATGGTATCGTAGATATTCTTGGCATCGAAAGTGCACTTGGTTTCAGAAGTGAACATAACCTCATAAGTGTACTTGGTCACCGAGGTAGATTTGGCCACCAAGACTACATAACTACCCTTTAAAAATAAACACCCCCCGAAGTGCTTTTTGTATGCTAGCAATTATCTTCCTTATATTACTCTACAATTGATCTCATCCTCCTTATCACCTGATCCATTCATAACTGTATCTATACATATGTGTCCGTACTCGGGCATACATTCTTACACTATAATCACATTGTGGGGACCATTTAGGTTTTACTCAAGGGATTTTGTAATCTCTTTTCTTTTCCAATACATTGCAACACATACACAAAACCTGCCAATTAGTCAATTACATATAATTGCAGCTCAATGCCTCCAACAATGTAAATTCGAAGTCAATTGGATACCATTGATAATTGTGAAATTGAGGAAACTCTGCAGACATTGGTGACAAGCAGCCAATCGCTACAGTCTAAGATGATGCTGCAATCGATGATAATAATGATGCCGATATTGATAATCACCATGACAATGGCACTAATCACTGTGCTGATGGTGATAATCGGGATGAAAACAATGATAATTACAATATGAATGATCTAAATCCGAATTCCGACGACAGTGATCTCGACCCTGACGGGGAGAACAACATTGAAGATGATGACAACTTCTCATCCATGATCACCGAAGATAATCAAAGTCATTTGGCCACTCAGAACTGCTTACTACTGAAGCTTCTTTTCAAACAACAAGTGGAAAGGTAAGCATATCGATGGGCTGAGGGCGATGTGAGAGCAGCCGAACAAGCAGAATGTGCTACAGATAGAGAAGCAGCTCAAGAACAAGAGGCTGCCAGAGAACGGGATACAGAGCTGGAACAAGGAAATTCTAAGATCTTTGCAATTGTCGATCCCGTGCTATGCTACAAGGGTACTCCTGAATAGGATAACTTCATTAGTATCCTCTGTAGGAACTTTGACTCACACAACTATCATTTCCCTAACAGCACACAGGATAAAGTCAAATACTCCTTGAATCAACTTGTCAGCTGGAGCGACCATAAGCATCCTTTGCAACAAAAAAGGAAGATGGAGGATGCAGATACATAGGGCCAAAGGTTACACAATTCTAATCACCCTGCAATGAATAATTTCAATCTCTATGTTGAGCAACTCCAGAATATGTGCAAGGATCAAGACCATATACTGAATACAGACATGGGGGCCTATCGAGAGTTCAATCAGGAGTTCTATAATCCGGACGAAACAGTATGGGTATGGACCAAATGGCTCTGTACCTTGTGACGTGAAGCCAAATAGGATGAAGAACAGGATGCATAGAGGTTCTACAAAATGACCTGGATGGTCATGAAGCCTGAACTATGAGTACAAGTTGACACTTGAGGACAAACTCGAGGTTCAGAAGTATTGATGAATATTTCGACTAATCAGCAGTCCCTGCGTTCCAACCCAGTCCGGGAACGCTGTGTGGGAGGCAACCAGAACAACAATATCAACAGAAGCAGCGTACCAAAATTTCCAGCAGTAGTGAGAAATCGTTCCATGACTGGTCCATATGAGCCAACTGGAAATGTAATTTCAGACTGTTAACTCTGAATCCTACCGGAAAATATTCCGGTAGAAAGACCACCTGAAATGGGGCAAATGTGTCGATTTACCTCTGGTATCATAGATCTCGAGAAAGGTTGTAGAAAGCCACCTCGCGAATATGAAGTGCATCTGCTGCTATGGCCACCATGTGATACACATGTGTCTATGATACACTCATGCTAAGTATCCAGACAAATTGAATCACTCTGGCAGTAGCCACCAAGTCAAATAACCACAGTTGTTTGATACCCAGCAGACAAACCACTAGTCTACCTCTCCCGGTACCTGGTCCGACAAGTCAGGATAGACAAGACAGAGTTGGGGATGGAGAGGTTGAGAGCACAGGAACTCATGGCAACGTTGAACACAGTACAGGCACATAACATTTCATTAAAGTATGAGTTATTTTGGATAGTCCCAGGGCTGACAAGTTGAGTCAGTATCTGTACGATACTAAGAGGTTTGATCCAGTACATATTATACAAGAGGTAGTTGTGCGAAATCCTCATGGTACAATACAGCTTGTACAAGCTCTTAATGACTGAACAGCAATGAGTATTGTCATAATACTTAAGCTGCAAAGGCAGATCGGTGTACTGCACCAACCATCATACATCGTAACATTGGGAATGAATTGGCTGTGAGATGATGTCGACAAGAGAAAGTTGAAAGACTATGCTCTCGATTCAGTATTTCAAAAGCTTGGCACCAATTGACGAATCGGATGTCTTACTTGTCCCCATGAGGGTATATGACTTGGTCTTGGAATTGCCTTGGTTCATAGCTCGAAATCCAGATATCAACTGGAAAACCTGTCAACTTGTGGCCTTGCGAACTCCTAGTGGGCTGCAGGCTGACCCCCTGAATGGGAATTGTGATGGAACCCAGTATGCAGATATCAACGGAACTACTCAGGGGTGTGGTGGTAAGTCCGCAGAAATTTGTTTCTTTTGAATAACTGCATTCGATGACCTCGTTGAAAGAAATGAGGTCGATGAGACATTCACCCTACAGCTTGGAGAGTGCACCGGGCTGCTAACAGTATCATTCAGAGGGATCTCATGTGAGAAACTCCAATGCTGTATGGGCATGCAGGGAATAGGGGTGATAGTTATAGCACAATATTTACCAACAATGCGGGGCTTCAATGACTGCTAGCAGCTTGCCAAGTCTAGATGGAAGCTCACCGGCTGCAGAGCCTTGGTTCTATTGTGCACAGCCATTAGACCCTTGATTCCTACGTTCTGCAACACTTCCGTTTCCATTTTCATATGAACTTAATGCTAACATGTGAGGATGGAGCCGACAAGACTAGAGTGCAGATTGTACTGACTGACGATAGTGGTCATATACCAGCCAAGTATCAGGTATTCGTTGAGGTTTTTTGTAAGGCCAAGGTACAGATGCTACCACTATACCAGTCAAATGACTATGCAATTGACCTGGAACCAGGATACAAGCTGCCGTATGGATATATTTATAACCAGTCGGAGGTTGAGTTGAGAACTCCAAAGGTCTACATTGAGACACTCCTGAGCAATGGTTTCATCCACCAGTCCTCATCACCAGCAGTGATACCTATACATGTTGAAAAGAAAAAGGCTGGTGGCTTGCAAATCTGTGTGGACTAACGAGCTTTGAATGCGGTGACTGTTAAAAACTGGTACCTACTGCCATTGGTGTCAGAGATGTGAGACAGTATTGTCAGCACCAGGATATTTATGAAATCTGACCTCTGCAGAGCATATCACCTTATTGGCATTAAGGTAGGTATCAAGAACAAGACAGTATACTGAACCGGATACAGTCAGTTCGAGTACAGGGTCATGCCATACGACTTGACAAATGCACCGGCTACCTTTCAGATTTACATCGATGATTGCCTGCAATTGTACATTGATGACTTTGCCATGTGTTACCTCAATAAAATTCTGATCTACTTGACTGACAAGAATGAGCACAACAAGTACATATGGAAAGTTCTTCCATGGCTGCAGGAGTTCGGCTTCAATTTCAAAACAGAGAAGTGTCCATTTCAAATATGAGATGTTGGCTTCCTCAGCTTCATCATCAGTACCGAAGGTGTTGTCATGGAAACGGACCATATTTCCACAATAGAATATAGATCTACCTCTAAATCAGTGTGTGATGTGCAGGTTCTGCTTGGGTTGACCAATTTCTAATGGAGATTCATCAGGAAATATGCACAGGTGATACTTCCTGTAACTGAATTACTTAAGTCAAGTGAGCCCAGGAAAACCAGAAAATACAGAGATACCGGAGGTCATTTGAAGTCAATCGAAAAGTAAACCACAATATTAGAATGGACAAGAGATGCTGAGTTGGATTTCCGGCAACTAAAGTAAGTCTTTTCTGCAGTACCGATCTTGCAGCACTTCGACAGAGCCAATCAGATCATCCTCCAGATAGATGCAAATGGCATTTCGATTGCAGGTATCCTGCACCAGTATAATAGGTAATGAAACCTTTCACCAATAAATCTTTACTCTTGAAAGTGCATTCCGGCAGAGCAGAATTACGATACATGCATTTGATAACTCGTTGCCATCGTCAAGACCTTCATCCAATTGTGATACTACATGTAAGGCTCCCTCCACAAACTCTTGGTGCAGTGCGACCAGAAGAATCTCCAGCAATTCTTGATGTCGAAAGTGCTATTCTGAAGACAAGCCCACTGGGTCAAGATCTTGTCAGCATACACCTTCACAATCGAGTACCTGGAAGGAATAAAATACCCCCCATCATCCGGTCAGAAGAGCCAGATTATGGGATCGGATACAAGAAGCCAGTCAGATGGCTCTTGGTGACCATGGCAGTTTAAATCTATGACGATATACTACCAGCGATAATGAAGGCTTAGGCTACTCACTCATTGGTGGTCAACATCTCAGGTAAGCTAGTTGATAACCCAATGAACACAGCTAATTTCAAAGCTAAAGTCAAAGCTGAAGTCTGAAAGATGAGCAAATGGAGAGTTGTCGCTGGAGCTCTGACCTATGAGGAGAGGATATATGTTTCTGCGGATAATACTCTCTGCAATAAAGTAATAGATCTCTTTCATGATAATCCTGAGTCTGATCACATTTGAACTCTTAACACTACTGAGCTAGTCTCCAGGGATTTCTATTTGCCTGTGATGAACACGTACATGAATAAGTAGGTCATCTGCTGTGAAATATGTAATCAAATCAAGGTCCCATGACATACCTATTATGGAATCAATATGCCACTGCTACCAACGTTACGACCCTAGAAGGTATCACCATAGACTTTGTCACAGATTTGTCAGAATTGACCACAACCTGATAAATGGGGATTCTAGGTAATGATGATTAACTGACAAAGATGGTGAAATATCTGCCCCACAGAAAGGATATCGACTCACCACAGGTGGCTAGGCTCTTCTTGGAGTATGTGATTTGCAAGAGCAGCTTCCCTGATAACATCATCACCGATAGTGGTACCCATTTCACAAGCCAATTCTGGATGAAGGTCTGCAGTCACATGAGTCTGGATCATTGACTATGACTCATGTTCTAGTCGCAGACAGACAGCCAGATAGAGCGGCAGAATAAGACAATGGAGCACTACTTCCGAACCTTTTCCAACTATGGGAAGAATAACTGGGTGAAGGTCTTACCTTTGGCAGAATTTACCAACAACAATACTGTGCATGTTTCAACAAGGATGATCCACATCTGGGCCAACTACAACTACCATCCAATGATGCAGTACAAGATACCCAAGGGCCTATCCTGATTGATATATAAAGCTCAAGCGGACTCCAAGGCAACATCCCTCAAGGTGTCATACCGTATCCTCAGAGAGATCATGTTGTACATTCAAGTCCATCAGAGGAAGTATGCCAGCAGCAAAGAAATGATATTCAAAGTTGGAGATGAAGTCTGGCTTTCAACACGAAATATCAAGAAGATAAGAACGTTCAAGATGTTAGATTACAAGCGTATCGGGCAACATTATGCAAGTACAGTCATAAATAACAATGCTTACAGATAAGACTGATCAAAGATGATGCATAAATACAATTTGTCCTATACCTTCTAGCTTGATAAGTACTCACCACCAGCTATCAGTCATATATAATTAGAACTACAACTGATAATTATCAATGATACGTATGAATCGGAGGTTGATCAAATGATAGTTTTCAAGCTACACTACTGAAAGCTGTACTACTTCGTTCAGTAGATCGGTTATAACTTTCTCTTCTCAAGCTAGAAATGGGCAGAACTTTCCGAACATGCTCAAGAACCAGTCGACATGTTTTATTGGGAGCATCTAACCAGCCTACAGTCATATTCGATGGAGTTATGGATGATTCGAAGCTATAGATGATTGGGAGATATGGAGGATTGGGAGGTTCTGGGGCAATGATATTGTTCCTCGGTTTATTGTTCTGTTTCTTTCTTTCTTTCTTCACTTCTTAACGATTTGGCCCAGTATAAATGTCAGTACAAGTTTTACCAGCTATCACTGGAAATGGATTTCTCCGTACACCGAATCTGCTGTGAGGCTACTATGATGGTACCAATCGGTCACAGGACTGCTGCTGACATATAAAGGCATACACATCTTGTCTTGTTTTCCCTTTTGTATGTAGATGTTGTAGACTAGGAGATTTGCCAATAATGAGGGTGATGATATAATGGGAGTACAAGGTGTGCTTGGCCTCGTAAGTACACTTGGCCTCACAGGTACTCTTGGCCTCATAAGTGCACCTATCCTCTCAGGTGTACTTGGCATCTTAAGTGTACTTGGCATTGTAAGTGTACTTGACCTCGAAATTGCACTTGGCTGCTAAGGTCCATTTGGCTGCTGAGGTCGGATAACTGCCCTTCATTTATAATCACCTCGCAAAGTACTTTTTCCTGCTAGTGATTATCTCACTTATATTAGTCTACAATTGATATCATGCTCCTTATCACTTATTCCATTTGCAACAATATCTACACATATACATCCATACTAGGACATATATCCTTACATCTTCTTTTAGGGTGAGAGTATATCAGGGATATGTTGGGATGTTTGAAACAGGAATCTGTCCTGTGTATAGAATGAGATGTTCAGATGGCCAAAACGCACATGAAATGTAGATGAGTTTTCATATTATTTTGTGTCAAAATGAGTATGGATATCCTTGAAGAAATAGTGGCTTATCTGAATCGGGATATGATAATGCGAATGGATAGAGCATATCAAGTGGACCATTTTGTGTTTAACACTCATTCGAATTCGACAAATATTTATCCAATTGACATGAAAGTATGGTATGAACTTCGCTTCTACTAGTAAGATTCCCCCCTATACTACTACAGTGTCAACAGGACATCAATGTTATGTCAACAGGCTAACCAATAGTTAGGTGGACAGAGATTATACAGGTACAGCATTGGCAGAATACTTTGAAGGCTTATTGTATCATTATGGTCTTACTGATAGCCTTGACTTAGATTTAACCATATATAACAATTCATCCAATTACTCAATGGTTTAGAAATCATATTGATCAAAGGAATCAGAAGGTGGCTGAAGTGGTATCCAAATAAGATATCATGTATACTGTGAACCATTCAGATATACCTTGGAGGCTTTATTGACCTGTGAAGAGTTAGAGACTGGACATATTACTGGTATATCTACAAATGAAATCAGCAACTGCAGAAGAATAAAGATTTAGGTAAAAAGGCTGAGAATATAGACATAGCCAGAATACAAATATGCAGGTCATAGAGTCAGATTTGCAGAATAGTGACAAAAGATTATTTTTACATGTGATTACAGATATGCAGTTGAGTGAATCATGATAGCAATATCTGTTGCAGTAATAATTAATGCTACTAACAAATATGAAAAGATGTTTCTCTCTTACCAATGAGCAAAGATCAGACATGTAGTATTGCAAATCAAATATCTGAAAACAAGGTGGAAGTTTACCTTTGAAACTCTTTACAGGAATTATCACATATTACATGTCAGCTATCACTGGTGAAAAGAAAAACAAATATGCTGACTATAGGAAACTAAATACTACTGATAGTAAAGAGTAGGTCATGATATATATCCTAGTGAAACTATGTTCATTTTAATACTATACCTTCTGGATATCGAAATAATATATATTCACATTAAATTGCATCATATCAATATGCAATGAAATGTATGAACTTTGAAACAACTTCATGAAAGTATTCACTAAAAACAAGCTTCAGTGAAGGGTTGATATTTACCAGTAAGTTCAATCTACCAGGTAAAGATTAACAACATTCTTTTAAAATATTAATGCTTTATAGTTCCCTTCTAATTGCACTCCAGATATCACTCCTAGAGTACATTACCATTATTCTCATTGAGTAAGCAGGTTAATATACTATTCACATGGATTCACATGGTATTGATATCTCCTAAAGGGTAAATAGCCTGTAACATATGACAATAAGGATCAGGTTCACGTAATAATTCATTTAATATCACAGCTACTATTAGATATGTTATTTAACTATTTAGACTATCACTTTGTATTGTAAGAATATCCCTCAATGTAGAAACCTTAGAAGCCCAATTGATACCTAGTTGATATTTCATTGGTGCTCCCAGTGATATCTCCAGTGATACTCCCCATTGGCAGCATATGTCAAATGCAATAATACTGTAAATTTGAACTTTGAACTGATACAATTTGTCCAGGTTATATCAGTATCTAACTTGGTACCTAATAGAGTACAAATACTGTATGAATTCAAAATACTTAGTTAATTCATAAAATATAACAGAAAGATGTAAAATATATCTGATAAACCTGATTTATGTACTTGTCTATATAGGGAGATATGTGTAAAAGATATTAGTCAAGAGTAATGCAAAAAAGTATGTACCAGGAATCAAATGTTACTCAATCAGATACACATTGCTCTTCATAAAATGATCAGCCAATAATCTTTATGATCTTGCTGAGAATGATACTAATAATGGTGACTATTTTCACAGCTACAATAATGTTACAATATCAGTATCAGAATAAAATTCATATTTCTATCTGTTGACTGTTATATTAATATACTTGAATTGATATCCTGTCAGTGTCAAGTATCTAATATCAGGAGTTCTGAACAACACCTCCACTCAACTTAATGATCTATTAAAATGTTTTTGAAAACTATATATTGGAGCTTGATGGGGAGGTCAGGAGGACAAACCTGATCAATATCGTATCATAGTTGAGACTGTCTAAAATATATTTTTGATTATACCTTATATAGTCAGTAGAAAGGCAAGTTTTTCAAAAGGTTACAATGTGATAGGCTGGTAACACAGTCAAAACACATGGGGGGATCTTATAGAAACAGTTAAGGAATATCAATTTTCACAAGCTGATAATAGTACTGGGACCAATAAAACTATGAAATGGATCCTTAATGAACTATTGAATAATGATCTGGAGCTCACATATATCAAAGAGGACAAATAGCTGTATTAACTGTTCAAAATCTATCACTTGATGAAAATTTATAGGGAAAGTCATGTCCTATATATTGAATGAAGAAAGTTCAGCAAATAATACACGGATATTATAACTGTAGACTGCATTCCAAAAACAATAGTGAAGGATATCAGACTTGTTATGACCTTATAATATCATGGTGATTTCATATTTTTTAACCTCAAGCTGTGGCAACTGTAGAATTCTGTTAATGACAAGCTCATTTATAGTTATCAAATATTTCTAGAATCATACAAATCTGAATATTTGAATGCCTTCAAAATACATCAGATGCTAAATGTCATACAAATATGAAATTCAACCCTAATAACTGATTATACTGGGGTAGAGATCCTGATATCAATATTAATGAAGAGACAATCAGAAGGCTAAAAATCAAAAGTACTAATAAAAGTTTTAGTGATAAATTGAAGATTTGTGAAGTTTTCCTGATACCAGTGACTTCTGGATTCATCTACCTGATATGGCAGTTGGTATGACTTAAGTAGCAACTGTATATAATTGCAAATAGAATAATAGTCACTCGATCAGCTTTGGACTTGTTTGAAAGCTCCAGTTGCATAATACTGTCAGTATTATGGAATGTAATATGAAAATATCAAAAACCATATCATTGTATTAGTTAATGTAACTCTCAAATGAGCATTAGTATCATTATGATATGTATTTGTTTTAATGTCTTAGTCAGACCTTGATGATATTATGAAAGGTATGTTACTCT
The DNA here is from genome assembly GCA_014904905.1 of Wilcoxina mikolae CBS 423.85. NCBI lineage: Eukaryota > Fungi > Ascomycota > Pezizomycetes > Pezizales > Pyronemataceae > Wilcoxina > Wilcoxina mikolae. Next base: position 19,643 of record MU122273.1, read on the forward strand.
AATTTAGATACCATTTGTTTTGATGATAATATCACTTCTAATTCTCTTAACTATATGACTCCATATGACCAGTTAACCTTGCCAGGGGAACCTGAAGTTTTGTTTAGTTTATTAGAATTTTCATTTGATTTGGAATTAATAGCAGTAGTATTTTTCCCAATAGGATAGACTGATATTTCAATCGAGATATTAATAATATAGACTTTCTTTATCATTTTCTGGCTGCAGCTGGTGTTTTCAATAGTTCAATTATCTTGATCAGTTTATTTCAGGGCAAGTATTATTGAATTGTTCTCTCTCACTGCCAAGTTGTTACAATGTAAATTCTATTGATATCCTATTGTTGTTCTATCAGAATTATACTCATATATCATGCTGAATGAATAATAGTTGAAGAATGATAGGGTAAGATATGTAGTGTGAGTCAGAAAGAACTATATAATTGAACGAAGTTACTATAAACCCTATTCAGCAGCTGATCTATCAATTATCCATTCCATCAGTTCAAGAAGTTATGGATACTATAGAAGAACATGATGATACTGCAATAATAATTCAAGAAATCAGAAATACTTTATCAGAGTTGTACTGTACCCATATCAAGGTAGCTGTTGTCTTCATAGCTATGGTCTCAATATTGATACTTAGAGTTGTAGCTACAGTGGCAATCCTGCACAAGATAAGAATAAGAAGAGTTAGATATACTATTGTAATCACAGTAAGATAAATGACTGTAAAAGTGAAAACTGTAGGATTCTCAAATGTTTTGGCAATTATAGTAGTGGCAGCAATTATTGTGGCCACTCTGGCTTTACCATGAACAAGAATAATGAATAACTCTGACTGTACTATAGCAGATTAGAATGTATAAGAGTCAATTCCATATCCATTACTGGGGATGTGAGATGTAAATTAAATACAAAATTACCAAATAAAATAACAGGTGAAACAAGCATCCAATATCACTAATACAGGTAGTACAGACCAAATACACAATTGCAATCAGAGAAGGAGATAGTCTATGACTATCTGATGATACTCATACTATGAAACAAGCTATATATACAAATCTTGCTATTTCCAATAATCTCTTCTAAATATTTTTCTAAATCTATTTGAACTTTCAAAAATATTTTCTGTAGATAAATCACAAATTTGTAAAGTTTTGTAACTTGATTCAATTGTCTCTGCATTATGAAATAGTTATCAAAATCTTATCTAACAAACTAATTGCTAGGGTTCTTCCTGTTAATATATATTGTCAATTTTGCTGCTACTTATTCTGTTATCTCAAAAGTATTAATTCCGATATATCAGTATCAATAGTATCTATACTAAATTTGAAATATACTTATAATAGAGATAATCAAGAATTGCTTAAGATGTAACAGTTATAGGACAATTTAAGAAAACAATATAGACTGTTCAATCAAGTGTTAAGAATTGATCTACTTGTCAAAAGATTATCTTTCAATCCTTGGAAAATTCACAACTCTTTATGACTCTTTCCTGTTGTTCTAAAAATATTCTTATCTAACAATATCCCAAATACTCTATTATCTATCCAGCTCTAAATCAATGTACTTATTTCAATCTCATTAAAATTCACTTTTATCAGTACAAATCATATCTGTACAATATTACACTCTATCCAGATGAAGACTACACTTTATAATATAAGCAACTCAGACTACTATAATTCTGATGAATTATATTCATTCAATTGTTTGACTTTCAGATGAATGATATGATATTGGTTAATAATTCATTGCGGTAGAGTATTTGCATATATGTCAATATTTTGATTACGATTGCACAAAACAATTTCAGCAGATATGCTCTGAGTTAACTTATTCCGAAACCTTTATACTATTTATAGTCGAAGTATATTGAGATCAATATCCACTGGAAAACAATGTCTGTGCCATGTTGTATTCGTCACACCCAGACGTGAGTGGTGTGTCTGGAGTGCCTGGAACAGAAATAGGCAGAGTAACATGTAAGTCCATGATGATACAATGTAATGCAATGCAAAAACAACTCTTGGCACTAGATATTGATACGGTCACATATCACTGTGCACAGTATCTTGGGATGCTTAATATACTATGTTCTTCATCTGATTGGTACAATTACATTGTGTCTGGTACTTAGTAGCATACTGCTCTGGGCATTGTAATCAGAATGCTATGCACTGCATATTACACTACAAGGTTCATTTTCCATGGAGAACTACTTTGTTTGCATCTATATCTTGGCTGGACGTAAGCAACTTGAAGGTCTACCTATTATACAGTGGTGTTTATCAAGTCTATTTACAGCTCTTAATACTGTTTATACTCTGTTCACCAATATATTCAACTCGTCCTGCAGTATATAATAAACATCCTTCCAAGTTGCTATGTCTATATTACTATTGACTATCCATTCTTCATTCTCTGACTTCGATATAATAGACTTCTGTGGAATCAGGTGAGCTGCACCCAAAATATTTCCTGAACTAAATACTTCATATGCCCCTCCCGATGATGATTTAACTATCCTGACTAGCTGGGATGCACTTCCCAGCATTCCACTAGTGGTAGGCTACATTACTTAAATGTATGCTAGCCGAAAGGTATTCTTGCTGTGTGAATGGACGACTCGCAGCTAGAATAGAAGAAGCATATGATAAGGTATGAGTTCCTACAGTGCCTTGTGAGATAGCTCCTGCTCCTTATTACATTGCAAACTTTGAACCCATATCCAGTCATAGCGGACATCTCCAGAATACCATCGTTTATCTCCAGTATATCTGAGTTTCTGAATGATGTACTCATCATACATGTTGTATGATTGTACTACCAATCCATGGTAAATTGCAGCAGCACTGCATGAGAGATTAGCTGAATCAATATAAATCTGTTTGGAGTATAGGAAACAACAGGTGGCATATTATAGACCATTTTGGAGGAAATCGTCATTGATTGTTTTCAAGAGGCCTTGAAAGGCCTTGACTTTCTTATTTCCTTTGTGGTGATGTGGAGATATGAACCTCAATGAACAATATCTAGTGGTTGCTTCCACTATCACTTCTGCCATCACTTATGTCATCGTTTGTGAAACAGATCGATTACAGTTTCATGAATCGCGATTAGCCTTTCTGACAGTGAATGAATCACTCTGAAGAGAGTAGTTGATTATCTGAGTATAGTAATCAGCTGTCTTGTTGGAGGCATGAAAGCCATCCTTAATGCACTTTTGGCAAGAACATTCTCCGATCGCCGTCAAAAACTGTATAAGGGAACCATACCGTTATATCTGCTTTCGAAAGTGCTGCATGAGATACATCTTGGGAATGTTGAAATCACTATCCTGTTCAATTTATTCGACCATTTCTGCATCAATAATACCTTTCCAGACATCGAGAATGTGCTGTCAAAAGGCATCCATTGTCTCCTTGTTTTCCTCTGAATTTGACCTGGCATTCCGCTCGGTATACAGTTCTGAACGTCTCTGTTTGATCGCTGTTACCAGTCTATTGGCCATCCGGAATTGTTGAAATATATCCTTTGAATCGTGAAAGTGACATAGAGTATTGTCCATGAGGTCTAGTATTTCCTCATTGTGAGAGACATACTTGCAATAGAAGTAGAACTCAATAAGAGTGTGTGAGTACTCAAATGTATGGTCAAAAACACTTCGCTGAGAGGGGCATGGGTCCCTCAGAGTATTGCATATGACACTCACAAGGAATCGTATCATCGTCTTAATTTCTCCTCCATTCCAATGTAAGACCTCCTCATATACACATCCTGACTTCGTCATATCAAGGTATGTATGCAGGGAGATGAAAATGTTATTGAGCTTGTCATGCCACATATGTCGCTTGACCAATTGGTGAAGCCATATCTGAAGGTGCTTCAACATCCCAGGTTGTATCGTGTGGAGTAGATCATGCTTGGAAACAATACTTGTTATACAATCGAGATATCATAAGATGTTCAAGCCTGGATTTCCATCGTGGCGTTCGATATCGACGATGCTAAAGGGTGTATTTGAATCACAGAGTATACAATACATGTTATCATTCCGGAGGTTATATTGCTCATGTCAGCAGGGTAGAGTATCCATTTCCTGCAAGGAGTATTCGTACCAGTAGCATACACCATTCATGATGTTGTGATAGTCAGGATGCTCGGGGTAATCGACCATCCATTCATCCAGTATCCAATAATAATGCCTGAAGATGACATTGGCACAGCTGGAATAGAATGTATTGGTTTTGAAATTGAGTAGGGATTGCAACACCTGTTGCAGTATGTTCTGAAAGACCATTGTATTATGCTCCCTCTGAGTATTTCTTCGTTTAAGGGTGATATCGCGTATCTTGCTGGGAATGGGCCAATGGGAGACCAACAATACAATGTGTATTGTGTGCTTCATCCATGCGGCTGCGGATAGATTGCCGCTCATCATATATATCGAACATACCCTCTTGGGGCCTGAGAGATTTGTGAGCTAAGTGCTGCCAGACAAGAATATAATCGGTACCAGCGTGTTACTGACAGGTAGTGTTGTCCACATAATTGGTAGCATTGTACAGGGTATACTAAGAAGGAAGCTTACCTGCCTATCCCACCACCAGTCTCCTGTATGTATCTTATTGTAAACACAGTACCCAGTATTATTGAAGAAACATTTCAGAGTATATGAATGATGTTTCTGTATGCTGGCTGTCGGAGTAGCCATTTTGCACACTCTATAAGGTCACAGTGGTAAAACTCAAATTCATCTGGATGCTGCACACTCCATGTCATCTGCAAAGTAGCTATCTTGCAGGAGCCATGGCCATGTCTGTACTCCATCACGTGGATTTTCAGTCAGAGGTTGTAATTAGATTTCAGAGAATCACACATACACTCTTTAAGGGTGCAGTTGCCCTTCAGGAAGTTGTTGATCATATTGGCGGAAGGACCTTTAGATGTGAGCAGCTCTGCAAAATTGTACTCCTCATCACTGTCGAATAGATGGAAGGGGTTCTCCAAGGATTGCTTAGCATTGTACTCATCGTCAGTGGGAACCTATATGATATGGGCTCCCGCATTGGGATATGAGATGCCTTTTGAGTCAAATTCAGATGGTTCTGAAGAAGGAGACGTGTGCAACAGGGGAAACGAGTCAGGATCGTCAAAGTGGTCATGGTTGGCATGAATACCACTGTGAGAATCATCAACGCATCACTGAAAGTATTTTTCAATGGGTTCAGGGGCCTTGGAATCTGTCTTTACCTCAAGAAGTTGGACGCGATATAGGGGATGGTCGCTGTCAATGTATTTATAGAGCCAAAGGTAAAACTAGTAAGGTTACTAGCAAACAGGACAGAAACAATTTGGAGTTAGTATAGGAGCCATGATACACGTGGTGTAGACAGGGCTGAGAGCTCTATATGCAGTTGACAGAATATTTTAAACGATGCCATGTATGGATCATTGCCATATATGGGTCATTGCTATGCAGGGATAGGGGAATTGAGTCACATGGTGTACAAAATTCACAGAGCTGTATATACAATACCAAGACCCTGAAACAAACTGCAGACAAAAGTTGTCACGATGTAGCTATGGTGACAGCCTAATTTGATACTAATGTAAATTGAACTCTAAGAAAGAATCTATAGACTTGATTGTTTGCTTACATTGTTGATGTTTAACTGGATGGATGATACGAAATGAGGACAACAATATGTGATATGACTCGTTTTGTGTGCCAAGACACAAGTTCAGAGTTAATGATACCACCGCAAAGAGTATATTGGTAGTGCCTAGAGAGACCTATGTACTACCCGAGATGCCGGTGATACTTCTCTCACTTTAAATTGCAGGTCCTCACTGTTTGTAATACTACACAGCATCATTATGTTGGACCTTGATGTCACTACCATATTGTAGGAATCCAAATTGACAAACCTCGATGCTGTGATCCAACATTCACATGACAGGTGTGTTCAACATTCAAAAAGTGGTTCAAACAACTCTCATAGTTGTATAAAACATTCGGTATATCGTTCAGGCTGTATAAGAAGTACTGATATTGTCTAATACCCAGAAAAGCTCCTTTTCAAGTATGATGTTTCATATCACCAACTATTTGAACTCTTCTCCGAGCTGCTCCACACAGTTCCAGCCCCTTGATGGCCCATTCTGAATTGAATATATACTGCTGTACACTTCCTCCATTTCGATTCTTCTCTATCTTCTCTATCTTCTCTATCTACTCCATCTTTACCAATTTACCACTCTCATCGATATTTGTAGACACATTAACCCTAACCCTGACCAACCCCTCAAACACCTTATCTACAGCTCAGAACATTACAATGCCACTCAAATCAATTCCTTTCACCCCCTCCAAACCGATGTAAATAAGGACACTCTCTACCTATATGGTTTTGGGAAGCATTTCATGGCAGAACACATTTGGAACCTTATTCAGATGTATGCCATTCAATGTGTCAAGGATCATAGTGTTATTGACTTGATATATGACATCCTTGTTTTGTACCCATTTACTACAAGGTACTTTGCACAGTTTCAGGGTATGTGGAAGCATCGGGCATCAACTCAACCACGATAAATGGAATCATAGAGTGGATTCCGAGCATTTCTCTGAGAATATTTCCAGAAACCTCAGGTGCAGATGAACCAATATCACAAAGAAAACCCACCTTGACCCACCGACACCGATATCAACCCCAACTCCGATGACTTTGACAACTCTGGCAACTATCACAACTGCCACAACCCCAAACATAGTAAAGACCATACCAAGAAAGATACCTAGTATCCCAGGACACCGAAGCTGCAGCCACCCTCCCACAAATATGCAACGCCACTGACCATTATTTCTTCTACCTTTTAGATGAAACGAAAACTAGCTGAGATCTCTATTAATGTCATCCCTATCGGTCCAACACTTATATACCCCTTCAGAATTTGTATTGTCGACCCTGAATACTACCTCTCAGAATGCTATCACTGTTCGTATGACATCTTCCAGTGCTACAACTCGAATGGGTGGCATTCGTCACAAGTCGAGAAGCTCACCGCAAAGGCCATTCACCATGCTGTGAGTTGCGTATATTCTGCCAGGGATGTCAGTTATATTCTTGGGTGTCAAGTCATACCTAGCAAATCCTCTCCGCAGCCATAAATTGCAACGCATCTCAATAGCAATAACTCTGTGGTCACATTCTTTTCAATTACAGCTTACAACTCTCTCATCGTGGTGGCTGTTCTGAAGGTAATGGCAGTTGTATCTCTACGGATTGCAAGAGGTACTCCACCACTACACCCACCACCACCATAACTATGATTGTCTCCCCAGTCAATATCTTGTGTCTCAGATATATCGGACAGCCTGATGTCTGCTCCCTTGTTCATTGCAAACAACCACTCGGCAATGGTACAACTGGAGGTGACAGCTAATCACCACATCGATTGTACCTATCTCCAAGATGCCAGAGTTGCAGGAATGTCAAAGATAGTAGAAATTGTGCAGGCAATATAACAAGCGGTGGTGGAGTTACAGCAACAGCGGAAGGGGAGGTCGCAAAAGGCAGAAGTTATAGTTGAGAAAGAAACAATGTGTAACGTTTCATCGGTGTCGGTAGGTATTGATGAGTTGTCAGAGTTGGTGGGAATAGGTACGCACCAAGATGTCAATGCCGGTATGAGATTCATACAGCTTCAGGTGTCACGTTGGACTTCACCATGGATAGGTCAGCAATTTGAGTGATAATTATCTGTACATCCAACAGTACTGCAAATGACAAGCATACTGACAGACATGTTAGGTTCGCATTTGGGGGTTCGATTAGATTGGACTTTTGCATATCCATTTTGGATCAGATAGTATCGTTTTTGGATTTTACAGAGGGGTTTTTATTCTTGTTTGAATTTTCCTGATATTATTGGTATTTGATTGACTTTTAGTAGGTGACACTTTCATGACACATTAATACGAAATCTTGTGAATCTGCCACATTATGCGAAACATTGTTACGTGCAATGTTCAGTGATGTGTGAATCATTTTCCATACAGCATTACTCTTTGTCTACATTGTGAACTCGAAATCGCAAGTGCATCTATTGCAACTTCATTCTCTTTTTTCCTTTCTGACATTCCTACCTTCTGAAAATGATCTGAACAACAAAGCTACTGTACTAGGCTGTATTCTCAATTCCAAAAGCAGCACTGGCTACTCGTGGAGTTGTTACTCCAATAGTACGAACAGCATATGGTCACAAGAGGAAACCAACTTTGCGGTCTGACAAGCAGAAGTGAAAGCGGATGAAGGCTATAGTCTCACATATTGAAGGTTCAATTTCGACTACTCAGATCTCCTCACCATCTTCACCCGTTGAATCCACTGCAAATTCAGCCCTGAAAGTATCTCTGCCTCCACCCAATCAAGTGTCCAATTGGATGTTGTCATCACCCAGTATCATATCCAATGTTGGTATTCGTTCAGCAATGGATCTCAGTCACCTCTCAAGTTTACACCCATTATCATTGGCTGCACAAATCATCACTCGACCCTGCCAAGGATACCGTCGAGTCTTCTGGTCAGCAGTAAATGATATGGTAGTCAAAATGTCCCTGCACCAGATGACCTTCGAGTTACTGCTGTACTGGAAACAATGCGTCGCATGATAGAGAAGCTTCTACTGGGTGAGAGACTATTTCCAATTGAAGCTGAGTTTCTGCTAGTAGCTAATACGATTCTGAGAGTGGTAGATACAGACTAACAATGTTTTCAACACAACGTCAGTAGAGCATTCCTGGCCGAAGGTATACAGGCAAGAAGGAGTCAATAGTATCTTCCTGAAACTTCCGAAGGAGTATTTCAAGGTAGTTAGACATCTCCCACAATTGCATTCTCACTCACCAACTGGCCATATGTTAGATCAAAAACAGTTGCAATGCAATCAGATCGTACATAATCAAGAAGACCCATAAGTATATAGGGATACAATACAACGTGTACTATTTCGATGATGATGAACGTAGTATACACATTAACCTAATTATTTCAGATTTTACATTCATTTTGTACCAATGCGATCGTACAAATGAAGCTGATGTGAGCTCTATCTGCCACCTGTAGCACCACTAACATCACCAGAAATGAGCTAGCTACTTTCTTGCCAAGGAGATTCCATGATTTTAAAATATACATTTCTTCCTACGAATGTACAAAAGCGATACGTATTCAGAAGGCTTCCATGACTGGATTCGGAAACAGATACCTCCAGCACTAATTGTGTTAACATATACAGTATTGCATTACATACTGACAGAGTGGCAAAGGAATTGAAGTTTGGCTCAAACAAAGGTTGAAGTCGATGACTTCGATATCTGATACAACAGACCCAAGTGGAAGTACTACTTCAATCGAGATAATGATGGCGGTAAGTATGGCTATCACAATTCATGCAATTGGTCTAACATCTTGCATACACTTATACTGATCTCATGAATATTTGGAATGATCTCCCATCTCCATTCAGATTGAAGGTAATCAAGTCCATAAAGGCAGCTCTCAATAACCTCATTCTATATAAGAAAGGAACCAATAACATGCTACCCATTTCCAAACCTCGTTGAGTGGTATTAAACAAGATTGCAAAGAAAGTCCTGATGATAGAGCTGGATATTAAGTCTCCGATCATTTCTGCGATCTGCATTCCCATTGCTAAAGATTTGTGATTCGATGCTGAGGATGGAGTTGACAATTAGGACAATGAGAGCGACAATGAGCATGATGACATTCACAGTACCAGAAGTTATGCTGAGTGACATCGTAGTCTCCAGCTAGATGATGATAAGGTTGAGATTAAGGAGGATGAGGGCAAGAATGAGAGTGAGAATGAGAATGAGGACGAGTACTAGGATATTAAGTCTAAGTCAGTATATGACTACAAAGGAGAGAATAGTGTAGGGGATATGCTTCGAGCTGGCTGTGACGTGTAGCATAGCATTTCGAACGGGAAACAATCTAGCTGTGATGTATAGCATAGTGTTTAGAACAGAAAATTGTATATATTAGAGCTTCATATCAAATATCATTCAGACCAAAGGTACTGCACTGTATCTATCGCCTGAGATGTGAATGCAATTCAGAGCATAGTATGAATATCGTATGCTGTGATCATTGCATTATGTCAAGGTGTACATTGAACTCATATATTACATGAACAGTGTTCTGGATCAAAAGGTATACACAATGCATGGCTGCATCAGTAAGAATTATGTGTACTGTATAGCTGCGTCAGTAAGGAAAGCTGCATCAGAAGGTGCAAACACATCACCAGAAGTTGTGTATATGCACCTGAAGTGTCACTAGACAACAAGGCTCAAGAGGATTTGAATCAAGAGTTGGAATCTCCCTAGGCCTACATACGGACTGAGTGCTACATGGTATTTTTCTCTATATCAATAAGTAGTGATTGTTTCTTATCAATAGTAAAGAAGGTCAAAGATATTTCTATTGAATTTGACTGATATAGATAAGCAAGGCAATAACATCTGATAATATTTCAAGGAAATCATATTATAATACAAGTAATTAATGATAATATTCCAATCATATCAGTTATCTATCAAATGATCCTTTGTGATCTTGTATCTAGGATATACTGTGGTACTAAATAGTATTTGAAATCAGCAGCATGATATAATCGCCAATTTTATAGAGTTTATCTCTGAAAAATTAGAATCTCAAATAAATTATTATTCTATTACTTTTTGCAGACAATTACTTATTATATTCAAAAACAAAGTTCCTTCTATATTGTTCCTTAGTACAACAATCAATACCAATCTCACAAGTTTATATCTTTTCCTGAATATTTTGCTAGTCATTACACACCCTTCATGAGTAACAGATATTAAACGAATCTTTAACTTATATTTCTTGTCCATTACCTATTGGGTATTTCGTGTATAATATTCATTCACAAACATTTTGAAATTGATGTTATATTAAGTATTATATTTCCAATCCATCTCTTTACAATAATATTTCAATTGAGCTATGATAATATTTTCTTTGCTCACTTGTATAGGAATATATGTCTTCGTTTGAATGGATACTTGTGGTAATAATTGCAAATTGGAATCGGTGATAAGAAGATATCAATTGTAAGTACGATATTCGCTACCATGCAAAAGTCCTTCATCCGATGATTATGTATGAAGGGTACTTACTGGGCCTTGGCTGCCAAGTGAACTGTGTATCTGGGATTCAACTGCACTCACGAGACAAAGTATGCCTGCAATCCAAGTACACTTATGAGGCCAAGTGCTCCTGACAGTACCATTACAACCTGTTGAACTTGCAATTCACAAATACTTCCACAATTCATTCTGTCTGCAATTGAGAAGACTGTATATTATAATCAAACCTGTTCGTTTAGATGTTGGCCACAAGTTCAAGTCATAGTTTGATTGGATTACTGGCAGGTGTAGTTAGTACAGTTATAAATATATAGAAGTTATTGAAAATATATCACTACATAGATAACTTTAGCTTAAATGTTAAGTAAAACAGTATCTTGGAAATTTTAAATGGTCTTTCAATGTTTATGTCGAGTATTCTGGATAATCTTTACATTTTGAGGTACTTCTACTTTTATATGACAAAACTACTACCTGAAGACTTTTAGATTCATTAGCACTTTTATGATTGTACTTGCTCATCATGTGTAATACTGTATCTCAATCTTTAAGACACATATCATACATATTTGACATACAAAAGATATAGTTCTGAAATGTATAAATCTTTTATTCAACTGTGATAAGAGCATTGATTCAAGGATGGAACACATAGTTAGCTATTAATAGTATCATATCAGTTGTTGATGTCAGGAAGTTATTGCGGTCATACTCTGCCTAAGGTAATATTTCGGCCAAATTATTTTTGTTTTTTATTGCTTTAATTCTGCAGACAGTAGTCTATTCTGATAATGACCTTGTCAATTTGACAGTCCATATTTGTATGAAATTGCAACAATATGTTCACCTGAATATCATTGATCTCTATCACAGAATATGAAATTGATCAAATCAATCTAGAGTCTATTATGTATACTATATTTGATAGTAATTTATGAAATCTCTATACCCTTTTAAGCATACCTTGAATGAGATCTGGAACTATCTTCTCTATCGTTCCATGATATGGATTATATTATCTTATTGTATCAATCAATGAATAACCAAATAGATCAAAGATATATAACAATAAATATTCAATAAAACAGTTTATGCATATTGAATCATGTTGCCAATAGACTAATTCAGGTGGCTCAAGCATGTTGAGTCATGAAGGTTATGTATCATTGTTTCAGTATATTTCAACATGTGACTAGATCTAATATACAATCTATTTTAATAATTTATGAGAACATATTGTATGAAATATAATTAGATTTACTTATACAGTCCCATGTATTCTCCACTATGAGATCATGTTCTGATTCCAACAACTCATTTTCTGAATCCAGATTATTTAAAACTTGAAGTAAATTCTTAAAGTAAAAGATTCTATTCTTAAATAAGATATCCTGACTAGAATTTCCTTCAATAATTCTGATATACTTGTGCAATCGAATAGTATTATTTTATGATACTTTAATTACTGTTTCTTATAGCTACAATTCATACTTAAGGACTGGAATATATTTCAACTTTATAGAAGAATGCAAAATGTATTCACGTCACAGTATTACTCGTAATATTCAAAATATATTTCTTTCAAATATGTTATACTCATATATAATAAAATATAGTGAATCGTCTGAATTTGTAATGGCGGTGACAGATATACTTGGTATGGTGAATATATATGGCCTCTTAGATACACTTGACTTGGCGGATTGATATGGCCTTTCTGTTATACTTGGCATTGCAGATATATTTGACCTTGCAGATTTACTTGGCTCACAAGTATTTATGGCCTGCAGGTACACTTGCCCTGTAATTGAATCTGGATTGCAGATGCCCTGGATTCACATTTGCACTTGGCTGCAAGCCCAGATTACTATTCATTATATAGGTACCTTATAATATTTACTTGCAAGCCAGTGATAATTGAATATACATACTACTCTACTTGATTTCTTTATCTTATTGACAACTGAATATACTATTTGTGATATATTTGCATCTATGGATTTCTATTTGGATATTTTGAACTTTATTGAATTTTATTGTGGTCAATACTGTCAGCCTTCTTTGTAGTGTATTACTCCAAATATTTAAACAATTCATTACATATTATATTTTTACTATCCGATATGTACAATATTTCAGGTTATATACTCTCTTCTCTTATTTACAGGTGAAATGTGAAAGATTAACAATTATTGAAATTTGATAATATTTGTAATTCATATTTTGGGAATAAACAAATTATATGTATTGAATTGTTGAGATATGTTTTCAATTCTTGAAAGATAAACATAATTGCGAGCCTTTTCTGTTAAAGGATTTTATAAATAATTTCAACCTTCTCTATGTTTCTGAAATTATAGGTAACTGATTATATATTTATCTCGAGTTGAAAATTGGAGACACTGATACTATTATCAACAATATTTTATCTTAATAGTTCAACTTGTTTCTAATATCATTTACACAAATTGGTTCTATCAGTTAAATTCTTTTGTTTCGATCAATTGAAAATTCTTCTCACAAGTTCAAACTTTTGTTCTACAGTTTTGAATAGATTAAGAAAACATATTTATTTACCAACTTTGAATGATTATGATTATCCAACAGGATTACGTTCATAATAATTTTGCAAGTTTCATATATAATAACTCAATTATCGAGTTTTAGAAGATATTCATACTATCTAAATCTTATTTAGAATACTCTTTTCCTATTATACCCTTGTTGATGTCTCATTAGAAAAAATCAATATTGAAGTAGATCTTGTTATTAGTCTGAGATTAATTATTCTATTTCTAACCTCTTTCTTGAGTAGTATAGAGTAGCAATATTTTCTAATGATATAGATTGATCATTTGCCATCTATACACAACTGTAGATCTCGATTTCTGAGTTTGAAACCAATACTATAGAAGGACGTACTTGTAATATACTTGAACAAATCATGTGAAAATCATAAATCTATATACAATATCCTATCAGAATCAAAACATTCTTTTCTGTCAGTATATTATTCAGTTTCTATATAGATTACTTCTGATAGTACAAATCTATGCTATTATAAAATGATTGTTCCAATCAAAGAGTTTTGATTATCCTGTCAGTATGTACCAATTGACAATGTCAGTACAGCTATAGTATCTGCTCGATTGAATGGATATATATATTACATGTAGTATTCAAATATATGGAATAAATCATTCTCAATCAGATATGATCTATACCAATTGGCTGAATTGATTAATTATATTTAATGCAAAACATACATACTTCTGCTTGAGTGCAGAATTGATACCAGTTCTTGCAAATGAATTGATGCTACTTATTGTGCTCTATAACACTTCATAAATATAGTAATATAATATCTCATGAAGACTCCTTGAGAATAATTTTCAATATTTTCTATCTATAATAATTGATAGACTACAGAGTAAACAGCAAACTATATCCTCAGACAACAACTTCTACTACTTCTGCTATTGATTTGCCGAACTAACATTGAATCCAAAGAAGGTTTCAGAGGTGTGATATATGTTTCATTCTAATGGAGGTTAAGCTATAGGTAAGGAACAAGAAGGATTTCTGGAAGATAGAGTCTGTCCCATACCTGAGATGGTCACACAAGAATGGTGACAACCTGCAATTGATTTGGATATGGTCTGTATCATAGAGTGTAATATCAGTTCTTTATTAACCTCATAATCTCAATTAGTTGAGTGCAACCCCCATAAATGATCCTCATGTTATGGAATTACTGACATATTTCCAAACATTTCTGATATCAGATGGATCTAAGAAACTATAAGGAGTCTATTTCTGCAGCTATTGAGATATTTCAGTTGGATAGTATTATTTGGATAGCAATTCCTATTAAATAATAATCATTCAACAGTTGCAATTTTCTGATACACTATATAGTTCCCAAATATTGAACTTGATATAGATTGATCTGTGGAATTCGATTGTAGTGGGGATGATTTAGTTCTTAGCTTCTTGTAATTTATTGCCGATTGCTATAATATTGTGTGCATCATTGGGCTGTATAACCAATACACTTACTGCCTGAAACACTCCCATAATATAGGAACAAATCAGGTGGTGTAAGATAATAGTCCTACGATAAGTTGTGAGACTATTATAATGATAGATACAGTCATCATTGTTAGAAGTTGTGAATGATTAGAATATAATAAATATTATAACTTTCTGTGAATGTGATTTCGATGGAACATATAGTCTTGGAGATAATAGGTGTCGGAAGTCACAACTGTGGGTGATATATCATGTAAGATACTGTTTGTGTTGTTGGATTTGTTGAATTGTTAGAAAATTTCGTAATAAACAGTATAAATAATAGCTGAACACATTAAACCTCTTGTAAACTAGTATAGAATAAAACTATCACTACTGGCAACATATATTTGCAAGAGGTCAATGAATATTTGTATGTTATGAATTGTTAGGAATTGACAATATAGGATAGATGCAATAACAAGCCGTTAGGATCTACACTATAGCAGAGAATGAAAATCCATAATATCCCTCATGTGGAGATGACTAATCTGGAAAACAATCGCAAGTTATTATGACTTGGTATTTAGAAGGAAGTTAGTAAACTATCATGAGGAATCAATTGACCTGATATTTATATAATCTCTTTCCTCCCCCCTAGTAGTTCTACAGAGTTTCTATTATTCTCAGTGATTGCAAATCTACATTGAAATGGCCAAACTGAATTCCATCACCCAACGATACCTCAAGGATGAAAAATATAGTCACCAAGACAGAAAGGCTGCAGAGTAGCCAGTTATCCCACAACAATATGCCATATGTGCAACAGAAATTAGTAACAATGGGACCATTTCTTGATAGTATCTAATCTACCGAGTATTTGCATCTCATATATTTTCATTGATAGGGAATGATTAGTCAACAGATTGCTGATAGTCAGTGTGATGACAATTGGAAGATATCTAAACAATATTCAAAAATGATACAAAATGTTAGCAAGAATTATGTGCTTACAGTATAATATATAACAGGCTCACAAACACACATTCTGACCATACAATTCTACTGATATTGTCAATGTGCTGTCAACAGTATAAATTTCAAATACTCCAATTGATGGGATTGCTAAAAAGGACCTCCAGGATGAGTTGAAGATAGGAGTTTAACCATCAAGGATAGATAACTCTTGGAAATATATTTAACATTCAATTGGCTCTAATATCTTGTATTCGAGTTGTCTATCCACGCAGAGAGACTGAGATCATTTCCAGTCCATAATGAGTTATTATCTATGCTATCCAGTGTCATCACTTTCTTCTGTATTATCACCTATCGATAAAATCCCTAACAAGGTAGTGGTCAATGATATGATACTAATTTGCACAATTATTATCTACTGAGATATGGAGGATACCTATTAGGAATATCATGACTATGATGATTTGCATGATGGTTAAGAAGTTCCACTGGGTATTAATCAATGGAAAAGATTGGTTGATATTCACAATTATCACAAGTCAGAATAGAAGTTATTATTTGCTGAGTATGAGTTAATAGGTAATATGGGTGGTGAGAAAATTGATTGTTGAGATATCTGATACCATTCATAACTTTCAAGGACTGTGACACAAAACCTTCTTTTGAGATTTCGAGAATAGCTTGAGAGATATGTACCGAACCAGTTGTGATGATGATAAGTATAAAATCAATGAATTATTTCTGACTGCACAACATATCATTTGCAAAGATTAAGAGTGAGATAATGAGTGCCAAACATCTGAGTCCAGTAATCAGTACTCGGATTCAGAAGGCATCAAGTTGATTGTGTATATTCATATTTAGAAATATACGGTATCACTATGATCTGTAATATCTGATGTTATCAAGATGTCTATGTGTAACTTGGACTGACATACTCAAGTTTCTACTTCCAATATCGAAATAGATATAAAATTATAAGATTGTCGTATCATTTTATTCCTCTCAGTGTGGATTATGACTATGATATTATAGATGCTACGATTACTATGTATGAGATTGAAAACCGAGATAAATGGAAAGGAGCTGTAGAATCATGCAATAGAGGAGGACAAGATACAGGTAGAATGTAACGGTAGGTGAAGAAAAGAAACCAGGGAGATAGAATTGGGCTGATAATGAGGAATAAAAAGCTATTCAGCAATATATCTGGCGATGTCAATGAGTAAGACAGATTGGCACAAGATATGATAGAAAGAGTATGTATCTCGAGCTGAATATCTAGATGTGTATCAATACCTTGGTTTTAATGCATTGGAGTCATTTGTTTTGATTCAGTCATTGTTGTGGCAGGGGATCACAACCTGTATCCTATCAATTGATCAGATTCAGATTGACAATAGACTAATATCTGTAGTATGAGTTGCTTTCTCGACAGGTTATTCTTTGATAAATTGTAAACCACGATGGAGAGTATAATTCTGAACTTGTAAATTGTTACAAAATGT
Organism: Wilcoxina mikolae CBS 423.85; assembly: GCA_014904905.1. NCBI lineage: Eukaryota > Fungi > Ascomycota > Pezizomycetes > Pezizales > Pyronemataceae > Wilcoxina > Wilcoxina mikolae. The sequence continues at coordinate 37,360 of MU122273.1, forward strand.
TATTCTCAGTCTAGTACGTTCAAGAGAAACTGTTACTTGACTATCAGCTTGTTGATGATTCATTTTGATAGCTAGATACCTAATAGTATAATATTTGTAACTGGATCTTGATCAGAAATGAAACTAAATTACAACTAAAGACAATTCTGTGTTAGATACTCAGTAAAACTCTATACAAATCATGAAATCTATTAATTGAGTTGTAGACAATACAATAGACTGGTCAATCTAATGATGATACCAGTTATTGGTAAGCATTAATACTATTGTAGGCAGATATCTTTCGTTACAAGATACGTAACAGAATACGATGCGAATTAGTCAACTCCAGACCACTCCTGATCTTGACTATAAACTCTCAACCACGACTTTAATATTGGACTTTGGAGCTGTACTTTGGATTCTGTTAGAGTATATGCTTCCAGTAATTACCTCAGCTTTAGTATTAATATAAGCGACAGACTAAAACAGTCAGATAAAAAGAATACAATAGGAGGAATGTTGAAGTACCTGCAGGGTATATTTATATATCACTACCTTTATTTGAACTATAACACCATCATACAATACAGTATCAGAACTAACCCATCCAAGTTCTTCATTGTAGAAGCAGTATTGATGGCTATGAAGATATTATATAAGACTGAACAGGATGCAATGAAATGATACAAGGTCAAATCAAGGTATGGCAAATATTGAAGTTGTTTTATGACATCATCCAAAATCAAATGCACATATTGTGACTGACAGAAAGACAGTATAAAATGATACTAGTTCAAATGAAGAAATTCTAAGCAGCTGAAATGTATCACACTGAGGTTGATATCGAAACAGAAATATTTCAGAAGATGAAGAATCTCACGATGTCTTCAATTCACAAGATGATTAATTCTTGAATTCATATTATCACCTTTCTGAGTTGTGAAATGATTCTGTCATTCGCTTACTCAGAGGGCTTCCACTGTGATTTGAATTCTCAAACAACAATCTATTTGCGAATATTGAAAGGTATGGCTGACAAATATTCTGTCATCATTTTGTATTTAGGTTTCTATTCCAATTGTTACATTGTCTGAATGAATTGTGCTGCAAGCCTATAAGAATTGTATTGATCACCTACAGAACAGATTAGATGGATGAGAAATATGAGGATTGGAAAGATAAATGAGAGTTCAATAAGAAGAATACAGATGAGGAGGATATAGGGGATGAGGAGAAGGAGAAGGAGGAGGAGGAGGAGGAGGAGGAGAAAGACAAGTAGGAGGTGGAGAAGAATAAGGATGAAATTGAACCCGAAGATGATGGCTAGGACTCGGAATAGATTGGCTACATAGTATTGATACAGAATTAGTGCTTCCAGAGCAATCAAAATATGTGAGGCTCTTTGAACTATGATAGACTTCAACACCATATAAATATCTCGTTTCGACAATGCAGTTATGAAGAAGATGACTAGGACAGAACTATCGATAGACCAACAATACAAGTGATAGGTTAAGTGTTCAAATCATTCAATTTGCAGGACATTCTGTTCAACTCTGAACCGCAATTATTCTGTCATTAATTATGAATGCAAACAGTCTCATATCACCCAAGACAATTCAGACCATTGTGTAAATGAGACAATTGAAGACAATCATGAATCAGACTTTGTGGAATCTTTAGGCCAGCAACTGGTAACTTGAAAGCATTTGTATTGTTCCAATAAATATGAACTATAGATGAAGATGTGATATGCAGAAGCAGGGCAAACAGGAAGACTGTATCTTTACATGTAATTGATTATATCACTTTCAATGACCCTTTTCTTGCTTTCTCTTAACAAGATAATCATGATATCAAAGAGATGTAGTGAGTATCAAGATAAACCACAGCAGAACTGGATATGGCACAAAATGAGACAATTTTATACTTTGCATATCAAGTGAGGTCTGTACATCAAGAATATATGTATCTATCTCACAGTACCCACCATAATTGAAAGACCACAATTCTACTCATACTATCTATTAATTGCACAATCTATTCAAACAGATATCGTCCTTTATATATTATTCAATATCTATCTATGTATGTCTCCTTTAATCAACTCAACCGCTGTCTCCACACCAGCAGCAACTGCATCACATATATGCCACTGCCAGTCTGATTGGTAATTCAATGCTGCTGTAAAATCGAACTCCTTCTGTAAGTCCTTCAAATATACGATCTCTACAACCTTCACAGCCGATTTATCTAGCGAATTACCCTTAATTATACACTTATACAAAGGAAACAAACTAAACAAATGTAAAGAGATATATCGTGATGAATGGATGGCATGAATAGAAATTGTCAGACTAATATGTCATACTGGCCAAAATGAAAAGTGGGACCAAATTCCATTTGAAGAGTATGCACAAAACCTCTAATGTTTGTATCAATTACTGATCAGGTATAGAGTTGAAAGGAGATCCAAAGGTGGTGTGTATTCTTTACCTCAAAATAATTATTCAAGATAGTATCCATAATACTAATAGAATTCTTTACTATATCAAGAAAATATCATATAAGCAAATAAAAGTACAGTTGTCAAGACAAGATATCAACATCACCAATATGATCAATGAGCAGGAGATAGTAGTATTTCAGCTTTTGTCCTGAAGATATTTCTTATGAAGCTGTTTCTAATAGAAGTATTTGTTATAAAGCCTATTGTTATGAAATCTGATATACAAACAGACAGTATCCAATTAATAACAATAGGATTACGAATTTCCAAGTGAACTACCAAAGTCAAATAGCATGTGGATCTCCTATAGTCACTCCTATCATTGGTTCAAAGATTATGCACTGTCATAAATCTATATTATTGGATTATGTATGTGATGTTCATCAGGAAAGAATCCCTATGCCCAGGCATATTAGTCACACCCAGACGTCAGTGGTGCGCCAGAAGCGCCCGGAATATCAGTAGACAGGGTAAAATATCAGTCCGCAACAATATCATGTGAGGTACTGCAAAAACAACTCCTGGTGCTAGGTATTCACCCGGTCGCATATCACTCTGCACAGCGCCTTGGGACAGTTAATATACTGTGTTCTTCCTCTGGCCGGTACAATTGCATGGTGCTTGGTGCTCGGTGGCAACACTGCTCTGGGTATTGTAATAACGATTCTATGCATGGTATATTACACCATAAGGTCATTTCCCATGCAGAACCACTTTGCTTGCATCCATGTCTTCACTGAACGCAAGCAACTTGAAGGTCTTTCTATCACAAAGTAATGTTTATTAAGTCTATTTAAAGTTCTAAACTCCTTACAGTTCTAAATATCGTTTATACCCTGTTCACCACTGTATTCAACTCATCTTCCAGCATATAATAAACATCGTTCCAAGTCGCTAGGTCAATATAACTATTGACTATCCATCCTTTATTCTCTGACTTCAACGAAATGGACTCCTCTGGAATTAAGTGATTTGCATCCACAATATTTCCTGTACTAATAACTGTATATGTACCTCCGGAAGATGGTTTATCCATCCTGACTGGCTGCAATGTACTTTCCAGCATTCTGCCATTGGCATGCTTCGTCACTTCAATGTATGCTAGCCAAAAGGTATTCGTGCTGTGCGAATAGATAACTCGCGGGATGTATAGAGAACATATACGGTACGGTACGCATCCCTGCAGTACCTTGTGTGACAGCACCTGCCCCTCCTTACGTTGCGAAGTCTGAACCCATGTGCAGTTATGGCGGACAGCCCCAGAATACCATCGTTAATCTCCAGTACCTCTGAGCTTCTGATTGATGCGCTCGTTATGTCTGTTTCGTGATTCTACCTTCAATCCATGGTAAATTGCAGCAGTACCGCTTAAGAGATCATCCGAATCGACATTAACCTGCTTGGACTATAAGAAATGACTGATGGCATCATATAGTCTATTTCAGAGGATGTCATCACTGATTGTTTTCAAGAGGCTTTGAAAGTCCTTGACTTTCTCTTTTTCTTTGAGCTGCTGCGGAGATATGAACCTCAATAAACGATGTCTACTAGCAGTAATTGCTTGCGCTGTAACTTCTGTCGTAACTTCTGCAGTAACTTCCGTGGTCACTTCCATAGTCACTTGTGTTATCATCTGTAGAGCAGCTCGTTTACAGTTCCACGCCTCACGGTTGGCCTTTCTGACATCGAATGCATCACTCCGAAGGTAGTAGTTGATTATCTGAGTATACTAATCACCCGTCTTGTTGGAGGTATTAAACCCATCCTTAATCTCCTTCCGGTGATAATTTTCTCCAATTTCCATTGACCACTGTTTAAGAGAACCATACCGTTGTATCTGCTCTCGGTAGTGCTGCATAAGATGTATCTTAGTAAAGTTGAAATCGCTACCCTCTTCAATGTATTCGGCCATTTCTGCATCGATAATACCTTTTCAGACATCGCGAATGTGCTGTTGAAAGGCCACCGTTTTGTTCTTATTTTCCTCCAACTTGACATCCTGCTCAACATACAATTCCGTACATCTCTCTTTGGCCTCTCCTGCAAGTCATTTCCCAGCCCTGAAATGTTGACACACATCCTTCGAATGGTGAAAGCAACGTAGAGTATTGTCGATGGGGTCTAGCGTTTTATCATCGTGAGAGTCATACTGGCAATAGAAATAGAACTCAATAAGAGAGTGAGAGCACTCAACTGCACGATCAATGACATTGCGCTGAAAAGTACTAGGGTCCCGCAGAGCATTGTGTACAACATCCACAAGGAATCGTGACATCATCTTGATTTCTCCTCTATTCCAATATGAAACCTCCTCATATGTACATCTGGGCTTCATCATCTCAAGTTATGCAGGTACCGAAAGCCAGATATCATTGAACTTGCCAAGCTACTTATGGTGCTTGAGATATTCGTGAAGCCATATCAGGAGGTGTTTCAATATCCCCATTTGCATCGTGTGGAGTAGATCAGGCTGGAGAAGATCGCTTGTAATGCAATCGAGATATCATAAGATGTTGAAACCTGGATTGACATCATGGTTTCTGAGATTGGCGATACTTAGGGGTGTATTTGATATCAGACAGTATACAATAGATGTTATGGTCCTGGATATTGTATCCCTCATGTCAGCGGAGTAGATTATCCATTTCCTGCAATGGACATTCGTACCAGTAGCATATACCATTCTTGATGTTGTGAAGGTCACGGTACTCGGGGTAATCAGCCATCTATACAGCCAGTGTCGAATATCAATACCTGAAGTTTCCATCGGCACAGCGGGCATAGAAAATACGGGTCTCAGAATTGAGTAAGGGTTGCAACACATGCTGCACTATGTTCTGAGTGACGATTTGGTTATGTTCCCTCTAAACATTTCTTATTTTGAGGGGGATATCGCGCTTCTTGATGGAAATGAGCAAAAGGGCAACCAACATCTCGCTGTACATTGTGTGTCCCATCCATGCGGCTGAAGAGAGGTTGCCGATCGTCATATATATCAGCCATGCCTTCTTGTCACCAGAGAAGTTCGTGAGGTGGGTGCTATCAGACATGACTATCATCAGCACCAGCATGTCACCAACAGGTAGTATTGTCTACACAATTGTAAGCAGTGTAAAGGGTATACAGCATTGTAAAGTGTATAGAGCATTGTACAGGGTATAGAGTATTGTAAAGAGCATACTAAGAAGGAAGCTTACCTGTTTATCCCACCACCAGTCTCCAGTTTGCATCTCATTATAAACATGGTGCCCAGGATCATTGACGCAACGTATCACTCTCTATGTAAGATATTCCTTGTATGCTGTCTGCCGGAGTAGCTATTTTGCAAACTCCATAAGGTCACGGTACCAGAACCCAATTACATCCAGATGCTGTACATTCCATTCCATCTGCAATGTAGCTTTCTTCCAGGAGCCATGGCCAGGTGCATCCTCTATCGTATCGATTTTCTATCGGAGGTTGTAATTCGATTTTAGAGAATCACACACACTCTCTTTAAGGTCACAGTTGCCCTTCAGAAAGTTGTCGATGACATTGGTGGGAAGACCTTTTGATGTGACCAGCTCTGCAAAATTGTACTCCTTCTCACTGTCAAACGATCGTAGGGGTTGTGTAAGTACTGCTCACAATTGTTCTCTGTATTGTACTCATCGTTGGTCGAAACATATGCGACAGGGGCTCCCGAATCGGGATATGAGAAACCTTTTGTATTTGAGTCAAATTCGGATGGTTCTGAAGAAGGAGACATGTGCAACTGAAAAGTCGCATCAGGATCATCAATGTGGTCATTGTTGGTGTGAAAACCATGGTTTGCATGAAACACCACTGTGAGAATCGTCGACGCATTGCTGAGAGTTTTTTCGAACACATTCAAGGGGCTTGGAGTCTGTCTTCACCTCAAGCATTTGGGTGTGATATCGAGGATGGTCGCTATCGCTGTCTTTGTAGAGCCATAGATCAGACTTGTAAGGTTTCAAGCAAACAGAGCAGAAACGATTTGGAGTTCGTATCGGAACCATATTGTGTGTGGTGTAAACAATGCTGAGGTCTATACATGCTGTTGGCAGAATTTTATGAGGGTCGCCAAGCAGGGGTATACTTGAGCTTCATGGTGTATGAAATTCACAGAGCGATATATAAAATGTCATAATGTAGCCACACCCAGAGCCTAATTTCACCCTAATTGCTAGGCAAATAGAATAAAGAATGCATGGACTTGCTTGTTTACTTGCTTGTTTGATTATTGACTAGGTGAATGATACGAAACACAGATGAAAACATGTGATGCCACTCGTTTTGTGTACCAAGACACGAATTCTAAGTTCATGACACCACCACACAGAGTTAATTAGTTGTGCCTGAAGAGGCCTATACACTGCCAGAGATGCCGGTGACACTTCTTTCACTTCATATGGCAGGTTCCGACCATTTGTGACACTACACTGCATCATCATGTTGGAACTTGATGTCACTGCCATATGCTAGGAACCCAAACTGACAGATATTGATGCTCTGACCCAACATTCATTTAACAAGTATATTTCATGCTCAAGAAGTGGTTCAAACAACTCTCAGAGTTGTATGAAACATGCAGTGCATCATTCAGACCCGAAGAGAAGTGTCGATAGTGGTTCACAATCAAGAAAGCTCCTTTTCAAGTATGATGTTTGATATCACCAATGGTTACAACTCTTCTGCGAGTCACTCCATATGATTGCAACATCCTGATGGCCCATTCTGCACTGTATATATTCTGACGTACACTGCCTCCATTTCAATTCTTCTGCATCATCTCTGTCTACTCCATCTTTATCTATTTACCACTCTCATCGTCATTGTTAGACACATTAATCCAAACCCTGGCTGACCCCTCAAACATGCTTATATACAGCTCAGAACGGTGCAATGCTACCCAAAACGATCCCATCCACCCCCTCCAGAACCGATGCAATTAAGGACACTCTCCACCTTGATTGTTTCGTGAAGCAGTTCATGGCCGAGAACATTTGGGGTCTTATTCGGATGTATTCCATTCATGGTATCAATGATGATGGCCCGATTGACTTGATATATGATATCCTTACTTAGTATTCAGTCACTACAAGGTACTTTATACAGTTTCAGGGGATGTGGAAGTTTCGGACATCAACTCAACCACGATAAATGGAATAGTGGAGTTGATTCCGAGCATTTCTCTGAGAATGTTTCCAGCAAACTTCGGGGCAGATGAACTGATATCATAAAGAAAACCCACCTTTACCAACCGACCCCGACTCTGACAATCCCAACAACTCCGACAACTGTGACAATTGCGACAACTCCAAACATGGCAATGGCGATGCCAAGAAAGATACCTGGTTTCCCTGGGCACTGAAGCTGCAGCCACCATCCCACAAACTTGCAACGCCACTGACAATCATTGCATCTGCTCTGCAGAAGGAGCGGAAACTCGATGACATCTCCACCAATACCATCCCTACCGATCCAATGCTTATAGAGCCCTTCAGGATTTGCATTGTTGACCCTGAAAGCTACCACCAAGAAAACTACGACCGTTGGGATGACATCTTCATTCACCACAACTCTAATAGATGTCATCTCTCACGAGTTGAGAAGCTCACCGCAAAGGCTGTACACCATGCTGTGAGTCGTCTATATCCTCCCAGGGATGTCAGTTATATTCTTGGGTATCTAGTCATGCCCGATGAAATCTCTCTGCAGCTATGGAATGTGACAAGACTCAATAGCAACGACTCTGTACCCTCCTTCTTTTCCCTTACAGCTTATAACCCTCTCATCGTGGTGGCTGTTCTGAAGGTAATTGCAGTTGTGCCTCCAAGGACTTCAAGAGCTACTCCATCACCACCACCACCACCACCACTACCACCACCACCTCAACTACAATTAGTGTTGGCAACGAACCGCCCGGGATTCGTACCATTGACGAACCGATATGGTCCGCGCAAACCGGATCCTTGCGAAGCCTTTCGCCTCAAACCCCACCATTTCGATCTACAACTGCGAACAACAATAGGTTAGCGAGTTCTTGTCCGATTCGCTCGATTTCTAGTGCATCCTGTAGCTAACCTCTCCCGCTACAGGATGCGCTAAAATTCGAGCGGATCAGGCAAGAACTCGCTAACTTATTGTTGTTCGAAGATAGATGGTTCGCGAACCGATTCGGACAAACCTCGGAACTTCGTCCAAATCTCAGATCGAATCCGTGTCGAACCCCGCCTTGGTTCGATCCGCGACGAACCGGTCCGCTTCGTTGCCAATACTAACCACAATCCTCTTCTCCGGGAACCCCTGGTGACTCCGAACCAGTCAAGAGTCTAAAACCTGCTCCCAGGTTCATTGCTATAAACCATTCGGCAATAAACCACTCGGCAATGCCATAACTGGATGTCACTGCTACTCACCACGTCAAGTGTGCCTCTCTCCATTATGTGTCGTCGTCTGTGCAGGACGAGTCAATGAGTACCAAAGTTGCACGAATGGCGGAGACTGTACTATTTATTGAGGTAACATTGCGAGCGATAGTGGAGTTACAGCAATAGTGGGAGGCGAGATCACAAATGGCACAGGTTTCGGTTGAGCAGCAGACAATGTGTGACATTTCATCAGAAACGGAGGGTGTCGATGAGTCGTCGGAGATGATGGCAATTGGCAGGCACCAAGATATCAATGCTGATATGAGCTTCATACAGCTCGAGGTGTCGTGTTTTACTCCACCATGGATGGGTCAGCAATTTGAGTGATGGTTTTCGGTACGTCCAACAGTACTGCAAATGACTAGTGTACTGATACACCTGTTAGGTTCACATTTGGTGGTTGGGTCTTTGGGTCAGGTTGAGTCATATTTGAATTGTACGGAGTTGTTTTTAGTCTCGTTTGGATTTCCTTGGTATTATTGGTATTTGATTGACTAATCGTACGCAATACTTTCATGACAAGCTAATAAGAAATCGTGTGAATCTGCCTCTTTATGAGAAAACTGTTTACGTACAATTCTCAGCAACCTGTCAGTCCTTTTCCACACTGCATTACCCTTCACCTACATTGCAACTGTACTCTTTTTCTGCCTTTCTCACATTTCTACCTTTCTGATATTCCTGCCTTTCTGACATTCCTGCCTTTCTGACATTCCTGCCTTTCTGATATTCTTTCCTTTCTGACATTCCTTCCATTCTAACATTCCTGCCTTCTGAAAATGACACGAATAATAAAGCCACTGCACAAGGCCGTATCATCAATTCCAAAAGCAGTACCGGCCACTCCTGGTATCCCAATACCACATACAGTAAACGGTCATAAGAGGAAATTGACTTTGCAGGCTGACAAGCAGAAGCAAAAGTGGACGAAGGCTACAGTCTCACATCTCGAAGGTTCGATTACTCAGATATGCTCAGTATCTACACCCATTATATCCGCACCAAATTCAGCCCTGAAACTGTCTCTGCCCCCACCGAATCATTCGTCCAATGCTATGTCGCTAGCAACCAGTGTAATTTCCAACATCGGTATTCGTTCAGCGACAAACCATATTGAACTCCGAAGTGCACACCCATTATCATCGGCTTCACAACTGATCACATCGTCTCCACCGAGGACACTGTCGAGTCTGTCGGTCAAAAGTAAACGATATGGTAGTCGAAGTGTCGTTGCACTATGTTACGTTCGAGTTACTGTTGTACTGGAAACAATACGTCACTTGATGGAGAAGCAACTGCTGAGCGAGATACCATTTCCAACTGAAGCTGAGTTTGTACTGGTAGCGTATTCAATTCCGAGAGTGGTAGATACCGACTAACATTGTTTCCAACATAAAGTTAGTAGAGCATTCCTGGCCAAAGGTATGCAGGCAGGAAGGAGTCAATATTAGCTTCCAGGAACGTCAGAAGGAGTGTCTCAGGATAGTTACGTATCTCTCAGAATTGCATTCTCACTGACTGACTGGCCATATGTCAGATCAAAATCAGTTGCAATGCAGTCATATCACATATGTTCAAGAAGGTCCATGAGTCCGTAGAGAGACTATACAACTTGTACCATTTCGAAGATGATGAGTGTCATATACACATTGACCTAATTCTTTCAAATTCTACATTCATTGTACACCAATGCAATCGTACGAACGAACCTAATGTGAGTCTTGTCTGCAACCTGTAGTATTGGTAACACCATCAGGAATGAGCGAGCGACTTTCTTGCCGAGGAGATTCCATGAATTCTATATATTCATTTCTTCCAACGAATTCGCAAACGCTGTCGAAATTCGAAGGGCTGTCATGACTGGATTCGGGAACAGATACCCCCAGCACTGATTGTATTATGATGTACAGCATTACATAATGTACTGACAGAGTGGCAAAGAAATGGAGATTTTTATAGCTCCAATGAAGGTTCAAAGCGATGACTTCGAAATCTGACAGAACATACCTGAGTGGGAGTACTACTTCAATCGAGATAATGACAGCGGTAAGTATGGCCTTCACAATGCGTGTAATCGCTCTAACATTCATTGTGCAGACACTTACACTGATCTGATGAATATTTGGAACGATCTTCCATCTCCATTGAGACAGAAGGTAATCAAGTCCATAAGGGCAGCGCTCAACAACTTCATTCTACATGAGAAAGGAGTCAATAATATGCCACCCATGGCCAAGCCTCATCGAGTGGTATTAAACAAGGCTGCGATAGAAGCCCTGATGATGGAGCCGGATATTGAGACTCCGATCATTGCTGCGATCTGCATCCCTGCTTCTAAAGATTCTTCTTTCGATGCTGAGGATGGAATTGACGATGGCAATAATAATAGCGACAAGGAGCATGATGAGATTCACAGTATCAGGAGTTGTGCTCAGTGACATCGTGGTCTCCAGCTGAATGATGATAAGGTCAAGAATGAGGAGGATGAGGATGAGGATAAGGATGAGGATGAGGATGAGGATGTAGAGTCGGAGTTGGCTGATGACTGAGAAGGAGAGAGTAGTTTAGAGGATTTGCTTCCAGCTGGATGCGACATGTCGCATGACATTTGGAACGAGGAGAGAGTAGTTTAGAGGATGTACTTCATGCTGGCTACGACGTATAGCATGGCATTTTGAACGAGGAGAGAGTAGTTTAGAGGATGTGCTTTATACTAGCTGCGATATGTAGCATGGTGTTTAGAATGGAAAACTATATATACTAGAGCTAAATATCAAACATCATCCTCAGTAACGTCACTGCACTGTATCCGTCGTCTGAGATGTGACTGCAATTCAGGGCATCGTATAAACATCGTATGCTGCGAACATTGCGATCTATCAAGGTGTTCATTGTACTCATGCGTCACATGAGTAGTGTTGTGGATCAAAAGGTATGCACACTGCATGGCTGCATCAGTAAGAATTATATACACTGTATAGCTACGACAGTAATGAATGCTGAGTCAGGAAGACCGAATGCAACACCATGTATTGTATATATGCATGTGCAGTGTCACTCTACGACAAGGCTCAAGAGATTTCGATTGAACGGTCCGATGCATCCTAGTCCCACGTACGGCCTGCGTGCAACATGGTTTTGTTCCCGATGTTAATTAAAAACTTAATGATTTATAGCGTAACTACAATACAAAAGCTACATGTGATATACTATGAGTTAGTCTGTACTGAAATCAAAATGTGATTACCAAAGACTCATATGATCTCTTAGACTCTGAATGTTTGCACCTCAAGCAACAATCATACATTTATTCAGATCTTGATCTACTTCAAGAAAGATCAGTGAGATATTCAGGAGGTACTTATTGGATTTAAGTATTTGTTGCATACTCATTTAGGGAATGAAATGGCAAAGGTTTCAAATGTAATTCTCAATACGTTCTCCATTGCCTAACACCTTATCAGTATAACTGCAGATAAAACCAGCACAAACAATATACTTAAACAGCATTTGGAGTTGAATCCTCTTGACAACCTGAATGGCATTCTGGCTCATATATTGCAACTCATACTGGACAGGTTAATAGATATATTAGGTATCGCTGCAAAGAATTAGATTATATCAAGCAGCTTTGAACAGGAAAAACAATTGTTGGAACTACAGAAAACGACTGCAGTGAACAAAACAACAATAAAAGTTTGCTATCTGTAGTATCAAATGCTATCTATTTCAAATAGGCAATTATGATACTGCAGGTATGAATGCTAGCCATAGCAATTAGCTTGAACCTGTAACAAAATTGTCTATTGCTGTCCCTTTTATATGAATATATTATTATGTTTTACAGAATAATACACAATGTTAAATTTCATTGTAACTCCACTTTGAATATATTGATAAAGGTATATACTGTGATAGTTTATATTAAATATTGGATAACTCAAGTAACAGCCCAAAGTATATACGGTCTGCTTTTGTAAAACCATGTAGAATGAAATATGATACTACAGTACCTAATAGTAGTTTGTAAACTGATTCATCAGCTCACTGCTTTAATGAGTATCACATGATTTGTGACAATTTACAAGTCATGTACCGTGTACAATGAAGTGATTAATCATTTTGACTGTGTGATTGATCAATTTAAAAAGAATCAAAACGAATGCAAGGAACAGGTATGTGGTATCATGTGGTGTCATTTCGTATCATTAGGCTAATATAATTCAGACACATAATACTGCTGAAATAGCATCACAATATAATGAGGTTATCTACAGATTACTTGACAATCAATATACCCTGATATCTGAGAGGCTGCCACATAGTTCAGATTTACTATCTTCCAAGAAATAAGAATATATACTCTTTGTTGTATTTATACTTCATCTATATCAGAACTCTGATGTATTCAGGACAAGGAACTGTATTGACAATTCCAATACCCACTGGTGACCATCAGAATATTATTATCACTTCATAAATACTTATAACAAGCAATCCACTCCAATCAACTCGTCAGCTCCAATACTGTCAACCCCAAAGGAAATCAGATTTCAAAAATATAGATACTCAATAGAAAAGTTATGCAAGTCTGCAAGTCCCCTCTATCCTTAGTTATTTCTGGTACCCTAATTCCAAGATGGTCACCAATTACTATTTCACCATTAATACCAGTAATTCTATTACCATTCTCATCTGAGATAGCAATATCTCATCTGATATATTATTACTTTCTAGCCAAATTTCAGATGTCATATAGCCAAATATCTCTCACACCTAATAACTGTCAAAAGACAATTAAGTCTGTTCGAACATATATTAATGGTACCAGTGAAAACAGCATGATATGGTCTAATGTCACAAACTTCATCACAATCCAGTTCCAAACAAAGAATGAGGTACACATTCTCTGGCAGACTAAAACATTCAATACAACCTACTCTCATCTTATAACAATAGCACAAGATTATCTAGTATATCAAGCTATCTCAGTCAGAACAGAGAGAGTAAATGTCAATGTGCGACATGCAATGGGTTACTACAAGGTTCGAACATAGGCAATGATCTTGAAGTAATACAGGATTGTAAAAAATCTTCATCAATATGAGGTGAAGTGAATGAAACAATTTGCTGATTCCATTATCCAGTCGAGTGCAGAAAGGTTGGCTTTTGAAATAACTTTAGAAATTGGAGCTCATAAGTAATGAAGAAAATGTATACTGTATCAGCAACATTGAAGAAAATGAAGAGAAATGAAATACAGATGCAATGGATCACAATATATCTTATCACAGTATTTGTTTGAATCATACTCTACATGTACCTCGATAATGTGTTACAAAATACTACAACTGAAATACGGATTTCGTATCAATTGGAATCAATTGCATATCAATTGTAACAGATAATCGGACAGACAGACTGATAGCCCAATAAGAACAACAGAATGATACAATTAGAAAGACAAGTATCATGCCAATTATAATCTAAATCTTTATATGGGTGGGCATGAAGATATTGATAAGAATTATACTGGCAAATGGATCTATTTGTAGATGTATAGAGATTATATCTAATTACGAAGCTAGTGAAGTCCAAGATGATAATGACAGCTCTTGTGGATACTGCTATGACAATACTGAGGATGAATAATCGTGTTCATGGCAATGATTGTGATGTTGATAGTGACAATCCTAATGGCAATGGTGAAGACCATGTAATGTATTATTCAACTAACATGTTAGTATTCGATTTACCTGAATTTAGTCAAAGTCAAAGAATATTAGCATACATGCTGGATATTGGCATGTTTGAAGCTCAAAATCATGATACATCTGACTCTGATAATACAAGTTATAAAACAAGTCATATCAATTCACCTGGAGTTACAGCACCTGATCACTAGGTATCATTGCTAAGTATGAATACAGAATTATTTACCAACGCTGCAAAACAATTTGACACAAGATTAATAGTACCAGCCTTTGGAGACACAATACTTAAGACTTGTGAGCTACCAACTACATCAAAGAGATATCATCAAATTCTGCCATCTTCTATTGCTCAGTATGATGCACAAAAAAAAAAGTATCCAGTAATTCCTATGAGGCCAGAAATAGTATCATCATCATTATTGAAAATGTGTGATAAAAGTCCATACCCTTCTGTACCTTTGGTTAGTGTTAGCAATGAAGTGGATTGGTTTGTAGCAGATTGAACTAATCTGGAGTTCGACTTGTATACAATCTGAGGTGCGACTCAAACTGCAGCATTCTACTCCAACCTCGAAACAAAGTCCAGAGAGTTCAAATGACAATACATAAGCCAGGTCTCATCCGATCAGCTCGAGGTTCGATTCATCTTGAATCGATTGAGGCCAGCTAAAGGATGAACAAACAATCGAACGAATCAGATAAGATCTCACTTAGTGATGTTTGTTTTGGGTTGTGGGGTCCAATGGTAGGGTTTGAAGGGTGAGGTTTTGGTAAGGATCCGCATTGTTAAAACCGAATCAGTTCGTCAATGGTATGAACTTCCTGCGATTCATTGCCAATACTACCAGTGACATGGGTAATTTCATCAGCATTACCAGTTGTGAAATCTGTTACACCTAACATGTTATATACCACTAGGTATACATGAAGTAGGATTACTTAGGATCACTCGATGATTGCTAGATCAGGATGGTACAAGCCATATCCCTGTAAGTCATCAAAAATCCACAAGGTATCACTCGATACAGTTATCACAATCCACAAAATCAGATAAGCTCCAATGCAGTCAATCACCCTACTGATAAGGAATGAAGGATGGTTACTGGATGGATATACTGCCAGCTCATGCCATCGATAATATGAATGTATCTGATAGGCTGTAGATATGACAATACCTGAGTTTGCATCATAGCAGACGAAAACTTTGATGACCCTCCCAATGGGAAGGATACTATTCCTCCAAAAGTTAAAAGGTCGAAAGAATACGATAGGTTCAGACTACTGATATCCAAAAGACTGATATCAGTAGGGACTCAATTTGTGTGCGTAGAAGATCTGGGTGGAAAGATACCAAAGGTCCAATACAGAGGTAAATGGTAGGAAACAGTATTGGTGCAAAGCATATTTAGGTAGAGTAGCTCTTGAAAAAAGTGTAGATAGAAGTAATTGTTCAAACAAGAGGAAAGAGGTATAAAGACCTCTGGAATCTCCGAGAGTAGAAGGGCAAGTTCTTGATGAGGAGAATAAGCCTTAACAATATACACATTGGAAAGCCAAACATTTTTGTCTTGAATCCTTATCGTTAGTGACTTTCACATCCTGAGCGAATCTTCATAACTTCCATCACAAGGAAGTCCTGAAAGCAGTAAGGATACTACTTGTACTGGTAAACCTGGGGTGACACTCCTGATATTACAAAATCTCTCTCTTCAATTCCACTACAGTCACCACGACCACTTCCAGCAGTATAAGGAAACTGATTCACTGTCTGTCAAAAGGAAAAGCAAAAGGTCCAAGTTTCACAGGAGCTATTCACATCTGCCTTTAAATATCAAATACAACATAACACTATACTGTTCAATAAGTAAGGAAAACGATTACCATTCTATTGTGGTTATAATCGATATTTACTCTAGTATTTTGAAGTTTTATGAATGTCTTCTTGTTGGTGATGAATCTCACTGGTATTTATTATTGAGTGATTGATTGAGTTCTCATATTATTTGTGATGGCTATTGCTAGAGTTCATTGTTTTAATGTTGGTTGAGATTTTGAACAATTTGCGATAGCTTTCACTGGAGTTTATTGATTAACTTGTGGTTGGAATTTCATATTATTTATAATAACAATTACTACAGAGTATTGTTTTAATATTTATTGAGATTTCATATTATTTGTGATCACTGTTGTTGGGGTTTCTTGTTTTACTGTTGGTTTAGATGTTGTAAGATTTGCGAGGGCTATTGTTGGAGTTTATTGTTTTACTGTTGGTTTAGACGTTGTAAGATTTGCGAGGGCTATTGCTGGAGTTTATTGTTTTATTGTTGGTTGAGATTGTAAATAATTCGCGATAACTTGTGGTGGAGTATTTTATTGTACTGATGATAGGAATTTCGTATCATTTGTGATAGCTATCTGTAATGGTTGCCGGATAATAACCCAGTATATAGTTACTTGGCAAAAGTACAATTGCAATCCAATGATTGTCTTACATACAATTAATATTACTTATGATTTATCCTGATTTGCCTTTGTATCTACTCATACTCTCTAGTTAAGAGCAGTACTGATCTTTATGTTATAATTGCTTTCAGGTTATCTGATATGTTTCACTCATAGAATTCGTCAATTATCACTTTTCGACAGATCATATTGCACGTCTAAGGGGCCACCTCAATATACTTATTAATCCTTCAACTTCTATTGATTGTGTAAATTGTTTGCTCGATTATCCAGATGGAATCGTCTTGTTCCTAGTTGGCTGAATCATAGATCACAATTTCGTACCTGAATGGCAGATTTCAATACTTTGCCTAGTTTTTTAGATTATTGATTACAATCATATTTCTCAGGTATCAGATGATAGATTATAATCTCATGCCTGGATGACACAATCTGGATCAAAACTTGACAATATGGACCAGGTGGATGAGACGATGATTGCTGCTGGGTAAATAGCTTGAAATGTACTTCTTTGAGATGTATCTTTAAAAATATACTTGAATTGAAATGGATACCTAATCTTAGGCTACCTGAATCATCATACATACTTATATCGGAATAATGAACTCTTGATTCAACTTATGAAGCTGACATCATATAGATTTCTAAGAGTATTCGCTATGCAAAAGTAAAGTATACTTAATTATATCGTAAGTACTGAGTTCTTTTGGATAACTATAAGTTAGTCAGTAGACTATACACAATTGATATATAATATGACCTATGATTCGGCCAGGACCTTTATCACAATTTTGATAACATTATGCCTGTATTAATTCATGACTTCTGACAAGATACCAATTCATATCTCCTTACTTGTACAATCAATACGACAATATATTGAACGCTTGGATATATAGGGTACTATTGACAACAAAGCTGCCTGCAGTACGGCGAATGACTTCACCGTCATGTTGATAGGTATCAAAAAATCATCTGTGATGATACTTGAAGAAAGCTTTATTATGCTGAGAACTTGAATGAAGAGATCTGAAGATTACATGGATCAATTGAATGATTCCTTCTCTTTTATTCTATTCTTATTGGATTTCAGACAAGTTCAAATGATATTAACATAGATTGAACCACCTACCACTGATAGTGGTCTTTCCCAATGTTCCATATCAATCGAAAGGTCACTATTGAGCGGTACTAATAGGCAACACTACTTTCAAGGTCACAAATAGATGATCAAGCTTGGGTGAATACTTCTTTGTCACTTTGTGTATGGGGAGGCAGAATAGGAGGTCTGCAAATGAAAAGACAAATGGTGTAATGGTGGCTGGATAAAGAACAAGTATATAAACACTTTGCCTTAGTTCAATTGAACTCCAGTGAAAAAGTTACATTCAATAGATATCACTTATCACTTACTCTTACTTGCAACAGAATCGACTCATATAATTGCATATACAGTTATCTTCATCCTGATACTATTACCGGGGTTTATTTTTTACTGTCGATTGAGATTTCCTATTATTTGTGATATCTATACTAGTTTCTGAGTGGTGTTCATATTATTTGTAATTACAGGCATTACTGTCTGCTTGATCGTTGATTACACATATACTCAGACATAAATTAATGAATGTTTATTTATTATATTTCAATATCAGTTGTATATTTTCAAATATAGAACTGTTTCCTGTATAAGCTGCAAGGTATACCAATTAGGGTAACCATTCTGAAGTGATTATATGGTGTGTTATAAGCGAGTGATAACTTGTATACCACTACAGATCACAGATAAATTCTCATCTACTTGTATACAGAATAGATCACACATCAAAATAACTGGTGATGGACTCGATTTTAGATAGGATTCTGTTCCCCTCAAAATTCCATAGTTGAACCTAGTCTAATATTTGGATATTATTGATATATCACATGTACTATTTAGAAGAATACCTATAGTAATATTCTCTTTATCTCAGAATCAGATATAAATATATTTGGTGAATATTTATTATAATTTAGGTTAAGGAGTCAATTGTTTTATATTCTTCTGTCCGAGTTATTTGCTATCGAAGATAGTCATATATTTTCAAGATATACAAATCATGATGAATAGCCTTTTAATATACTCCGATCTACAAGAAGCCATTGAGTCTTTATGAATCATAAGATAATTAGTTACAATTATAATATGAGTACTTTGTACAATAATGTAAAGAATAATAAGAGGTAACAAATATGGTTGGCTACAAATAGTTAGTGAAAACTAAAAGTAGTAATACTAACTGTGTAGTATATACTATGCTTACTATAGACAGTATCTAATATGATATCTCCAACAGTATAAGTTCTGAACATACTAGACAAAGTCCAATACTGGTAATATATACCTTGTATTTGAATATATGGATATTATTGCCAATTATACTATATTTAAAACCAGAAAGTAAAATTTAAAATGTATATTATGTATTGGATCTGTATATGTTATGTATAGAATATAACTTTTATTGTGAAGTATTAAGATTATAATTATTGAATTCTACAGTAAGTATATAGATTCTAATAGTTATATTAACCTATAAAGAGCACAATATTCTATATTGTTATTTTCATTTATAGATTAGAAGATATACAATATTTTGTATTTTATGCATCTATGAATGAAAAATATTACATCAGTCATATTTGAATATTTATTTTTATTATTTATTTTCTCTAACAACTCTATCATATTTTGAATACCAGAGAACATTTATTAGTTTAAAGTATTAGATTCTCAGAAACATTCTTTATATTATAATATCTAATCTTTATAGAACATATTTGTCTGACTATGAACATTCTAAAAAAATAAGTATTATTGACAATTAGTATATTATTTGCTTCCTTTCATAACCAACTGAAATACTTCTGAATAGACTATTGTTATTATTATTTCACAAAAAGATATACAAAATAAAAATATTGAATTTTCATTCAAGAATAAAATATCATTGGTATTCATTGTTTTCTTACACTTAATATAAAATTTAGTTCTATGGTCCTAACTGTTTGAATATAGAATACTCTAGGTTAATTGATTTTTGTATATTTTAATAGTACATTATCTTTCTAATGAATAAAATACTAATTGGATAAATAAAGTATATAGTTTACTATTTACATGTAAAAGTCTAAAAATATAATTTGAAAGCATAGTCAACTCTTGAAATTATTATTTTCAAAATCTATTTGGGATCTTTAGTTATAAAGTACACCAAATTCTTACAATCTATTAACAATCTAATGATATAGGTAATAAGAAATTATTGATATAATATGATAAAAAATATAATTACCTGTCTTACTTTAACAACAATATCAATATTAATTAGAGTCTCATCAATGTGTCTGAAATAACAAACTATAAGATGTAATTCACCATTAATTGCTTGTATTAATACTATTTACATTACAGAACAATTTCTTTTCAGCAAAATAACAAACTTGTATATTATAAGGTATTCACAATAAATATATTTAGAAAATACTTTTTAAATTATTCAAATACTTCAATAAATTTTGTATTATTTTTAAATTATTGTATCTTCTTTGTAAGGTTTGTAATAAGTTTATCTATCTTCAATAATCCTTCAATTAATATTCCATTAAAATAGATTAAGATAAAAATTATTAAATATGTTTAAAATTATATAAAAGAATTGATTGTAGAATTTGTTCAAACTTATCATTGACTATACTTATATATTCAACAGAAATTATTCAATCTAGAAATTCTACTAGTAATATATACTACTTATACTTGTTAGGTACAATGGCTAGGTTGTTCTCCTGCAAATTGTATAACACCTTGCTAACCATACATGCTCTTCTGTCTGAACAAATAATAATGGCATTTATTTACACCACTATCCCAGGATCAATGAGTCTTTGAGTTCTAGACGAGTTGAAAATTTGGGGTGATTGGGTACGAAAGCGACTCGGCGATGAGATACTCCAGACCGATTTTTGTTGAGGATTTTAGAAGCCGAGGCACGAGGCTCAAAATCACGTGAATTCGGTCTGGTGGAGACAACCCTAGTTCTCGGAACTCTGGTGAGTTTCCGCGCAGCTAGAAAAAGAGTCCCGAGACTAAGGCTTACTGGGTTTGTCGTTCCCCCCGATAAGGTAAGTACTTAAAACAGATAATAGGAACTTAAAAGTATGTAAAGATAGACCAGAAGAAAATTAATAACGAGAAACTGAAAAATGGAGGGACTACTATCCACAACACCCAAACCAAAATGGTTTACAAAGACTTGGTGTATTCAATGCTCGATGCATAAAGCTGCAGATCCTGCACTTATTGGCCTCTCCTCCGTAGTAATCCCTTTCAAGTTCAGTAGCAACGTCGCTTCATTAGTTCCACCTTCTAGCGCCTCCGAAAGCTCTTCTCTTCTAGGGCTTCCCGGTTTGGTGTAAGGCGTTGCTGTCTGTTCCAAATTGTCGCCCATGTTCACAGCAACCGCGGCCTGGCTTCCTAGTCTGCTATGACCCAACATGCTTGGTGGAGTTTCAATTTCTTGGTGTGTCCCAACTTCTGAATCTGCTTGCATGCATTTATGCCGTTTGAGGCGGTCTTCGGATGACATATTCTGCCATTCAGAGCCGAAGGTAATGACACTTGCTTTCTTGCCGTGGACGGTGAAACTGCCAGCAACCCGGGCGAGTCCTTCATCCTCGGCATGCTTCTTCTCCGGAGTGGAGGCGTCATCACCGTTGGACTTGCCTCGTCTGTGACTGATGGTCTGTGACTCTCTTAAAGTTCGTTGCAGGCTTCTTCGCACACTAGGCCGACAGACGTCCTTTTCTTTTCCTTTTCCTTTGTCATTGTCCTTGCCACCCTCCTTATCGTCTTCCCCATCTCTATCATAATCAACACTGACACCAACGCTTGACTGAGACCTGGCGGGGCTAGTTGATCGCTGACTATGAGTGGTACCTATGCTGCAATCATCCCACCCGGGTCCTCTGATTGGGGAAGCAGGCGGTGATATCGGCGTGACGGATAACAAAGATTCCAGCCCAGTGTGTTCAAGTATGATTGATCCTGACTGGTCACCAGAAGGAATCTTATTTTGGCTCTGGACTTGAAGGGTATGTGTTATCACATGATGTGGTTGCTCGCTTGATAGTTGGGAAAAATTACCCTGTGTGAGAGTCTGTCCCCCTAAACCGCTATCTAGAGTACGAGACCCAGATGTGCACGGTATTGGAGCTTTTCGAGCAATCAGATTGGGTGCGGTCGCTGCAAACTCTGTTTGAACTTGCTCTCGTGTCGCTCTGCGTTCTTCTTCCAGGTCCAGGGCGAGGATATCACGATGACAACGCAACTTCCACATCTCCATCCTCACCCACTGTAACTTTGCTGCTAATGTGGCCGCTGCCAGTACCACTTGTTCCCTTGTCCTAGGTTGAATAGGGGTTAGAATCGTCAAATGTCTCCCATTTCGGAGATAATTTTGAAGGTCCTTATTCGCCACTGCAATCTTGTCCTCTGAGTCAAATATCCTTTGCTCGACAACTTCTCTTCTTGCTGCCGCTATTTCACCCGCAAGCTTAACATCAATCCCACCAGGAATGATGGATATCTCCCCAGTTGATGTTAGAATCGAGTGAGCACTATGCGATCCGGAAGTACCTTCAGTAGGTCGTATGGCCCTGGCTCGTTGGCCGTCATTGTTGCCACCGACTACACCACGCATCCGGACTCCTGCGGTTCGGAAAGTGGCCGCATAGTTAAGCTTAGCTAACCAATCATTCATATCTGCCTCAGAATCGGCGATGAAGTATTCCTGAATTCCGCCATGCCTAATGAAGGCAAAAGCATTCTTATGCTTTTTGTAGTTCTTGTCCAACAGTGCGACTGCATCATCTGTGGATATCTGAGCATCCGGTTTGAATTGCTCCAGTGCAGGCTTGAAGATGACTGGGGTTCCAAACTCGTGCTTGTGATGCTGTTCATACTGGTACAACAAGCTCTTGATCCACGCAATATTGCGAAAGAAGTACAGTTGAGAGCCTGTTAGAACTGCACCCCATTCCTGCCATGGTCTGCGTGCCTTTTTCCTTTTCAGCTCCTTCCTCCAGAGAAGTCCAACCTTAGTCACCTTAATCTCTACAACACCAGGATCTGCACCATCGGGGTTCTCCATTGATTGTTGAGTCATGAATGCTTCTGGCCTGGAACGAGCAGAAACTATCTGCAAAACGGCGGACCGAAAGAACGCTTTGTGTAGGGCCATCATATCCAGTCGCGATGCCGTCCCAGAGTAGGAGTAAGGGTCCTCGAATTGGACAACGTCCTTCAGGCTGGCGCGCAAAATATCTAGCCGATTTTCGATGATCAACAAGTAGGGATCAATTGGCTCTTTGATTCGTCTCCCATCTGGCGAATTAACTGCTCGATGAAAAATACTCTTCTTGGGTCGGTGAGGCACGATTTTTTGGCCATTAATGTCGAACTCGTCTTCCAATCGGATAAACGGCGTGTATATAATGTTAGCATAAAAACACTTGAAGTATTGTCAGCAAACAGGTAAATTATAATGGTAATTGGGCTCACCTCAAGAATGTCTTTTGAGATACCCTCCTTATCAATAGCCCTCGAAGTATTCTTGACGTAGTCGGCCTTTTGCATTTTATGTTTATTGTTTTTATTGAAAAAGTCGGTGTGAAGCATGATCAAGGAAAACGCCACATAATACGCCTGATCTAAAATTACTCAGTCTTTCTAGCTTTCTCGCAGGAATCAATGTCGCTCCACCTGAATCCTTGTAAATAAAGGGATTGCATTCGTGGTATCGGTCTGCAAATGCTTGGAGAACGCGATCGATTTGTTGGGTCTCGGAAGGGAGTTCCACTTCCATCAGTAGCCTTCTGGGTGAACAAGTCAGCATTTGTCTTCGGTTAATTTACATACTCAACAACACACCTCAAGGCCATATCCATAGGGTCATCTGAGAAGTCAAATGATTCCATATAAGCCTTGAGTACTGCAAGATGGAAGGGATCAGCATTGCGGGCGAGCAAGGATGCCACAACACTTTTGCTGATAGCTTGGAAAAGCTTCGATAAATATATTGGTGGAGTGTCTTCATCATTTCTTTCCGGGATAGATATCTCGTGGGAGAGCTTTCCAGACATTGAAGTAGAAAGTGCAAGATGTGGTTGTGGGGATGATGACCGAGACATCACACCAGTCGAAAATGGTGGCTCGCTGTCTCTGCGCATTCGACCCAGAAATAAGCCACCGAAACTATTGCGCCCGATGATTCTACCGTCCCCGTATTGGTCTATTGATGATACTGTAGAACTACGACCTCTGCATCGCAGACTGTTAGCTCTGTGTGCCGGCGTATTCAGAGGTCCGGAACTTAAATCAGCGGATCCTGATGAAGTAGTCAAATTTAGCTGTAAGCTGGTAAGACCTGGACCTGTGAAGTTTAAGGGAGACGAAGCCGGTTTAGTGGTTTCATCAAGAGGTAGGGATGCGCTCCCTGGTTGCGATCGAACGGATATCATGGAATGTCGACGAGCAGTCAGACGAGGCCCACGATCAGAATGCGATGATCCAACCCCCGCGGGACGATTGGGAAGAGGAAAAAGAGGCGTATCTTTCTTCCTGCGACGTGGCAATCGAAAGAAAGTTGTTGTAGTTGTAGTAGTATGGGTGGTGGTAGTTGTATGGTACGCGATTGTTTGATCTGCGGAACTCGCGGTTGAGCGAGAGGATTCAGAGAGCCTACAACCATCTAACGGAAGCGAGGAGTTGTTATCATGGCATGACAGTGGATCCATAGCCAACAAGGAAGACGACGTCGAATTACTTTTGAGGCAGTCAGGTTCGTCGAAGGTGACTCGACTGACCCTCATACTTGAATTATTACTGTTCGAGAGAAGCTTCCGTCTTGTGGACAGCGAGCTACGTTGTGACGCCGACTGAGAAGACTGTTTAGACAACTGGAGTCGTTCATGATTACGCCACAGTCGTAGAGTTCCCATACGCTTCGAAGACAAGACGTTGGACGCAGCAATCACATCGTTCGGAGGGGCGGTGGTAATGATTAACGGAGTACGTGCCGGTTGGGGATTCTGGTCAGGAGCACTGAGACCGTCCGACGCATAGTTAAAACGCAATAGTCTGAAGCGAGGAACCGTTCTGTGGGGCTGAGAACGATCCGAATTGTCGATGCTATTGTTGTTCTCAAACACTGATGATTGCAGTCCTGTATTATTGGAGCTCTCAACGTGGATTGGATGTCGCGGGATGTGTTCGCTGGAGCGAGATTGGGAAAGGGCTCTAAGAGCATCCAGACTACGTCGTCCTCGAAGATCAGAGTCACTCTTTCGGTGATTTCGTTTGAACATGGCTCAACAGAGAGAACAGATATTTCCAGGTTGGAGAACACAGAGGATATAGTGTCAGGGGAGCTGTTGCGTAGTTCCATTAGCAGGACATAATAATATCTACAACACACCATGTAAGAATGGATTTAAATACACAATGGATTGCTGCCAACAGTGTGTATCGCTCCAGCGGTTACCCGCCCTCTGTCCCCAACCCTACTAGTTATGTACAGGTTTGCTCCGCTTTCTTTTAAGCTCTGAAGTGTGAGTGAGCAGGTTGGCTAGGCAGAGAATTCTTGGCATACAAGGTGATGAAGAGCAAATATAAAAAAATGAAGAGGAGGAGGCAGGGGTTATATTGCAGAATCCTCAAGATATATAGAAATATATAGGTAGTATTGGTAGTGAAGCAGATCTGTTCTTGTCGGATCGAATCTAGCTCGGATTCGAATCATACTCGATCCAACCTTTGGTAAAGTTTCGAGGTTCGACTCAAACTTTCAACTGAATCCCACAACTACAAACAAAAATAACTAAGCGAGATCCTGTCTGATCTATTTGATTTTTTGTTGAACTTGTAGTATATTTAAGTTAGCTACAGGATGAAATACAAATTAAGACGATTGGACAAGAACCTGCATACGTATATTTGTTCGTACTTGTAGACCAAAATGGAGGGGTTTGAAGTGAATGGATTGGTAACGATCTACTTCACTCGAACCAAATCAAGTCATCAATAGTACGAACTTCTGACGGTTCGTTGTCAACACTATATATAGGTATGCAATACTAGATTAAAGGAAAAATAGCAAGTTATATTACAGTAAAAGTAAAGGCAGCCAAAAGTAAAAGTAAAGAAAGTAAAAGTTAAAGTAAAAGTAAAAGTAGTCAGAATTTCTTACAAGAAGCAAGTGATTACCTATAAATTGTCTATTTGTAATAAATATAGAATAGTATATATTATATGAAAACATTTTTTCCAAAGATCTACTATCCTCTGAAACTGAAAAATTTTACTTTGGAATATAAGTTAACTTTACTTCAGTTTAGACAATAGATTATAAAGTGTTTAGTTAGTATATAATTGTGATCTTACAAATTAAATATAATATAATATATTACTTGAATAGGAATGGAGGGAGGTAAGACAGGTAAGAATAGAAAAAAAAGGAAAGGTAGATAACAGAGGTTTAACTGAAGAAGGATAAAAAGGAATCCTTTCTATATATATTAGATTCTATTCCCTTAACATTGTTAATCTATAAGATGAATGTTACAATTGATCAATATGGATATAGAATTTGGTCCCAACTGAAAAGGCAACTATATTTATAGATAGATCTACAGAGTACAGATATGTCTATTGAGGAAAATTCAGTGGCAAACAAGATAAAGTGATAAACTAGAGTACAACATATGTAAGATTATCACTAGTATGCAAGTAAACTTCACAAGTTGCCAACATAAAGAGTATTTATCTGTTCTTAGCTAACAAGAATATTTGTGAGCCATATTTAGCTGTGATCCAAGTGTGTCTGCCATCTAAGTATATCTGTGAGTAATGTTTATCTGTAAGGCCATGTGTACCTGATACTATCATTACATTATCCCTGACTTTACCTCCTGATCATCTGGTCTGCAGCATAAATATATATAAAGAATAATAAGACTTAGTGTATACCTTCCTATATTACTTTGTAAGGTCCATGACTAATTGGTACCATTAAGGTTGCCTAACAGCTGATGAGGTAAATGGAAAAACTCAACCTTTGATAGTAGATGCTCAAATATCAGTGTTAACTTTATTTGTACTGGGCCGAAATCAACATGAAGAGAAGAAGAGAATAATGAAAAATATTTATCTATTGTTAACCTCATTCTCTCTATCGTTGAATTTCAATAAAATTGTATATTTGCAATCGATTTTTAAAAGCATGATATTGGATATGACTACCAAATGGCTTAGGATTATAGCTTTGAAAAGTACTTTCAATGGAACTTGGCAACATGTTTTTCAATATTTTTGAGCTTTTCTGCAAGCACCCTGCTGTTTCAGATATTATTGTTCACGACCTATTAGATGAAGTAATAGAGCTTTCTGTAGCAGTCCTTGAAATCAAGAAGCTGATTAACTTCTCATTTATCTGTATCGTTGACAATCATCAGCTACAGTTCCAATGGTGGATGTACAATGGCAGATTGGAAGTACATATCATGAAGAGAGAAATAATATATATTTTGTATGCATATTGTGTTTGGAAGATTTCATTTGTAAAAATTCTTACAAATACCTTTACTCACCATGTATGGAACAACAAATCTGTCATTCAGCTTCCTTGAAGCTCCCTACGTACAAATATTCCATGTTATTAACCAAATCCTATTGCCAACCTCAAAGCTTACTTGTTTACAATCAACATACTCTGTCTGCTATTCTTGGATATCGAGGAGATTCCCTCAGAGAGGTTTATTGATATTTTCCAATCTGGCTATTATAGAGTTTTGCTGGACTTTTGATATCAAAAGCAACTGATGTTTTTGTACCTTGTATTGCATGATCAGATGGTAGTTGGAGTCATTCCAAAAAGCCATCGTTCTTGTTGAAGTGTATACTGAGTTGTTTTATTTTCGTTCGGTCTGTGATAATAGTTCAACCAAATTATCTTATACTGTAATACTAGAAGCATCACTCCAAGTTTCCAATACAAGTAGTATACTTACTGCTTTCAGGACTTGCTTGTGGTAGAGTTATGAAGATTTGCTCAGGAGGTGAATCAATAAGGATGAAGATTCAAGATAATGAAGTTTGACTTTCCAATGCGTATATTATTAAGATTTGTTCTCCTTGTGAAGAAGCTTGCACTTCTACCCTCACAGATTCCAGAGGTCTTAATACCTCTGTCCTCTCACTCTAACGATTACTTCTATCTATGCTTCTTTCATGAGCTTCTCTACTTAATCACCCTTTGCAGCAATGTCCATGCACTTGTCTGCCCATCCTGAAGCATTGTATAGAACCTTCCATATCTCTCTACTACGATCTCCTATACAGACAATCAGAATATCTACTGATATCAGTTCCTCGTACCACTGTTGTCCGGACCTATCTTATCCTTTCGAATCTTTTTGACTCCAAGCGAATCGTATCCTTTCTAATATGAAGGGCAGCAAAGATCTTTGTAGCGATGACATAAATTCAGGTACTTTTATATCTACAGCCTTTCAGCTATCTTCATATCTTCAGTGGCATGAGCTGGCAGAAAATCAATCTAGTAACCACCCTTCATTCCTTATCTATAGTATGGTTGATTACATAATAGCTTATCTGATTTCATTGGTTGTGATAACTGAATCAAGTTATATCTTGTAGATATTCAATGACGTGCATGATGGCACTTGTACCATCCTGATCCAGCTATTATCAAGACATTGTAGTTGACCCTGCTTTGAGAATACCTGATAATTTACAATCTTGCGAGGTGTAACATGTACATTGTTGTACTGATCTTAGAAATAGTATTCTATCATTCTATTCGGCCAACTATTTAGACATCTGTTTCCGAATAAAATGTGATTGACACTCAGTGGTCAATGCTTATGGGGATACCGATTCTTGTCCAGGATTGGCATGTAAATTGAGTGCCATGAATAATATTATTGGCAATGAACTGTAAGAAGTTCGTACCATTGACGAAACAATCTGCTTTACACGAACCAGATCATTACCAACCCATTCACCTCCAACCCAACTATTTTGGCGCACAATTTCGAACGAATATAAGGAAACAAGGTCTTGTCTGATGGGTTCTATTTTTACTTCATTGTGTATCCAACGTTATACACTACAAGATTGACAACAAACCGAGCCAATCCGTCAAGAGATCGCTTACCTATTCTCATTCGTACTTTCAGAATTCGGTTTGAGGTTCGAGTCGAACCCTGCAGTTCAAGTTGAAGCTCATTTCGAATCCTACTTGAACCTTGTCTCAGTTTGATCCGCTACAAACCGATCCGCTTCATTTTGAAATCCAATAAATAGTAATGATATTGTCACATATACTGTGCTTGCAAATGATGTACTCGTAAAAGAGCCATACTAATTCCATTTAGTCAAGTTACTTTCTCCAGTATGATTTTGTTGCTATCTTTATGAACTGAGCAATAATGACTATGATTTGTGTGTGTTCAGACCAGATCAATTTGGATTGGTTAGTGACAAACATCAATGTGATACCCTTTCAGAGCAACTACAATGGAGGCAGCAGTATGATTACTCTGTGATAGGAATGCAGGAGGTTTTCATTCAGTGATATACTTCACAGCCGCCCACATGTTATCACCTAGAAGTGCCCACCACAGACCCATAGAAATATCGTTATAATAGTTGAATATTATTGAGAGCTCCAACATGATCAGACTTGGGATTGTTATGGAAGAGACATATCAATTTACCGTACAGGACTTCATCTTCAGAGATATCTATTCTTGTATTGTCAATTTAGAGCTCCTGTAATAACCTTTCAATGGCCTTTGAGAGCTTTCCACAGCTATTGGTCTTTTGACCCTCTTTTGTGAGATGTTGATAACCAATAGATCTATAGTCTTGATGTCATTAATTTCGGATATGTCGTCGTCATAAGGTTCAACCTCAATTGTATCCGCTAGTGTTATCAAGGGCCAGGAGATGGGTTTCTCCTAGTCAATTGCATAATCGGGCAGTCTTGATAGACTATCCAAAGAATGTTTTCTGACTTCCTGGTTTGTGATTACAACCTTGAATGAGGATAATATTTCTGCTCAGCTGGTTTGCCACCGTGAAGCACTTTGGATATCAAAAGTATTGGAGATCATTGTAGTTGCAATGTATTAAGACATTTTTCCAAGTACACTCAATACTATACTACGACTGTTTTATCAACTACACAATAGCTCGAAGCTCATAATTATATATATTGTAATTCTACTCAGCCCAGAATATACTTTCCAGAGTAAACATTGACTAAACAATAGATTGAGTTCAAACATTGTTCATTTAGAATGACTTCAATCAAGAAGCCACTCACATACATTTTGAAGATGATTACCTTCATCAGCAACAACTCTAGTTTCTGTCAGGAATATCTGGGTATTCTTGATGGCTCTGATGGCTCTGATGGAACCTTGTACCCTCTGATGGAGAATTACATGCTATCCATCGCCCAGGCAATAGTTACATTGTATACTTACCATGTGGCCGCTATTATACCACATCTCTTATTCTTGCGATTAGTATTGACAACGAACCGCCTGGGGTTCATTCAATTGACGAACCGATTTGGTCCACACGAATCGGATCCTTGCCAAGCCTTTCGCCACAAACTCCACCATTTCGGCCTACAACTGCGAACAAAAATAAGTAAGCGAGTTCCTGTCCGATCGGCTCGATTTTTAGTGCATCTTGTAGCTAACCTCTCCCGCTACAAGATGCGCTAAACACCGAGCCGATCGGACAAGAACTCGCTTACCTATTATCGTTCGAAGATAGATGGTTCGCGAACTGGTTCGGACAAACATCGGAACTTCGTACAAATCTCGGATCGAATCCATGTCGAACCGCGCCCTGGTTCGATCCACGACAAACCGATCCGCTTCGTTGCCAATACTACTTGCGATGCATCACATTGTATATTAACCTGTGGATGCTTATCCACCACACTCGCACAACCGGTATCATGCTTCCTTTATTTTGGGTCTGGAATGTGGTGATGTTTGTGCACCATCAGAACGATACATGTGTTACACTCTTCGTAGAGTTTCCAGTTATGCTGTAGACATTTATACGATATCTGGTGATGTTTATACCTCTCTTCGGTGGTGTGCCACATCTTACCTGTCTGCTATTGATATTTATCGGATGCCACACTCAATCTATATATATGTTTATCTTTGCGGTGTTGTCACTTATTACAATACAGTCTTCGGTTCGGATATATCGCTTGCCATTGTATTTGCTTCGCCATTATCGTTTGATATAGGTCTGAAATATACTGTCCAATCCTCATACTTGTGCTCGAACCTGGTACCGGTTTGAGCGTGTAATATCCAATATGGGCCATTGCTTTAGTCTATGTCTTTCAAGATCTCCTTTGTGCCTCAAATGCTATGGACCAAATGATGTTTTGCTGCATAGTGGTGTTCCCATACTTCTCTATTATCTGCCAGTATAGAGCTTCAGCTAATTTATTCGCAACGTATTGTATTGCATAACATACCCTCTCCAAGTTAATTGCACTCATAAACGGCCGTCTCTTCTACATGTAGAGCTCCAGGAGTCTGCCTATTGTAAATACAAGACGCATCATATCTGAGTCACCAAATCAATGGATGGTGCGAATGCGAGAAACCACTGATCGAGATATAGATACTGCCTGCAGTTGCAATTACCACTGCCTCTGTCTCTGATTACTTTCTGTAGTTCGTGTTCACAGTGGATTTGTAATGATCGTGTAGGCTTCTGGATCAGGGATGGTGTTAGGTAGGTTTTCAAGACCAATAAGACAAGTAGGAGTGCTAGCAATACTGGATGTGGGGCTGAATACAATGTGATGTATTGAATCTGTCTGTGAGGTTCTACCAGATGCTGGTGTGCTATGACTACTTATTCCTGTCGTAGCAGTTGGAGTATTTATTGACCATCGCTGTGTCGTGGATGGGGTGGAAGTCACGCGTTATGTGATATCTGCAATGCGAGAATTGTTCAGTGAAGATGAGGGGGTGGAGTTCTGACCTTGGATTGTAGAAACTATGGAACTCCCTCCTTGAGAGGAATCCTTCTTGCCAGCCGGTGTGGAAATGTGTCACTTAGCAGGTGGAAGCTGAGAAATTCCCAAAGGTCTTCGCTTTTGTTATTTCTGACGATTAGCAAGACTTTGAACATTTTATATGACCAAAGTCATGTCCGAGTGAGGGCTTTTGTAAGGCATGGAGTAATGTAGATATTTGACGTAAAGAATGTAGGCATACTTTCCTCTGCATTCATATATAACGGCAGGCAAAGTAGACCTCTATTTGAGTGACCAGTGAGGGATTGGAAAATAAAGGAAGGCATAGTGTAGACCGTACTAGACTCTAAATCACTATTGTCTGTGACAATACGCAGGGACGAGATCTGTTGAAAAGCGTTCAATTATGGGATTAACTGCTATCAGATTAAACTGAGATTAAACACAGCATTGATATGCACTATTCCAACAATATCTAAAGGTCTATTTGCACTGCTTGAAGGGTGTTTAAGCCTTCTTGGCGCGATTATCATAGTATTGCATTCGTTCGTAGCACAATACTTCGAACTATGGAATGTGTATATTTTCAGGTTCCCTGTGAACATCCCCCTTTGGCAGAGCTGAAAGAATCACAAAACGAATAATGACATATTCTCTATCCTATGACATCAATTATATGTACTTTTGTACCGCTAGGCATATTGGTAACAGTGTTAGATGGTTGCGCAGTTGGGTCAACCTTAGAACTACTCAGTTTGCATCGAGATACATGTAGTCTGAACGGTAAATGTGGTGTATGATGCAAAAGCAATGTCTGGCAGGGTAAACTTTCCTCACCGCGAGTACTAAATCTCGTCTAGAGGCTTCTCATTCCTAAGGTATCTGGTGGTTATTCAACATGAAGGCTGAGCTGTTTTGTGTTCGTTAACCAATAATACACAGAATATGATTGAAGATTATCATATCTTACAAGTTGAACCAAGAAATTGCAGGAACTCGAGTATATATATCCCTTCTTCCTACCTATAACTACTTTCTCTTTTCCTCCCATTTTAAACACACTGCCAGCATCGTGAACTATCTCGACATTACGTGACTTGTACAAAACAATGCCTCTTGTTTCAAAACACACCTGATAACCTACCCAACTTTGTATGTTTCCTCTGAGCTTCCTTCCGCTACATGAGACTGTATCATAATACCAACACCTCAGATGTAGATTCATTGTCAACTCACAGCGATGGCACAAAAGAACAGCCGCAAAGAAAAGGGGAAGGCAACTGCTAATTCAAAGATACCGATACCAGTACTGATATGGCTGCCCCCCTGAGCTCCGAGTCATATGTGAAGCTCAAATTCATGGGATCCCAAAACCACTGTGATAGAAAGTATCCTGATGTTATGATAAAAGACTTCAGAGTATTACTCGACAAGAAGAAAGATGCAATATACCGTGTGGCAATATACAATGGCATGTAGCACTTTTTCAAGTATACCAGTCATAACAAGACTTATATATCGGACGAACAAATGCATGCAATGGAGCTCTGTATTCACTATGGTATTAAGATTCAGGTTGAGGATTTAGAAGGTAAACGCATATCTCAGATATGTCGATGCACAGGAAGCCAGAGCTGGTACGGAGGGGACCGACAGGTCAACTGGGTGGGGGTAAAGCAAAGCCTGGAGAGGTATTGTGGTGCGCTGAATGGTCATCTCCTGTGGCAACTGCAATGACTATTCAAAATCAAGCTCCGGAATAAGGACAGAGGTTTCATTGAGTACTGGTTAGCCCTGACGCTCACCACAATATCGGAAAACTCGGATAAGTTGGATCCTGTCTCAAAATTTGTACAAGTGAGAAAAGTACCGACCGTCATTGCTTTGAAAGTTTTCAGCGTGGGAGATATTGTCGGCTGCCTGTACGCAATTCCAGAGATAGCTACTAGTAGTAAGTCAGGTGACGGACGGAATGAGCAATGGATTGTCAATAGCTATATAGATCTCGTGACTTGAAATGATGTGTATAATTAGTAAAGAGAGAATTGCATTTCGCGTTCAGATAGAAGGAGTGCGAGGCGAGGTCTTCGCAGTCTCATCCATCGCATTGCCATCCCAATGCAAGTGTGTGCCCAATGAACCCATTCCGACGTATAGTCATAGCTGACCATAAAGTCAGAGTGTTCGTTTAAAATAGTAAACTGACAGAGCGAGAAGAAACGGTGAAACTGCGATCGGAGGGTGATATGCAATGTGACATATGGTATTGATGCCATGCACTGAGTAAGCCACCACTGGGGTATCTCTGACAGCTCTGACGGAGTGCATTCACTCTGATGGAGCCAATCTGCCTGGATAGAAAAAACTTTTGCTGATGTTGACTGGATTGAAATATTCCACAATTAGTACTCCATTGAAAGCTTTATTGAGTTTCTGAATGGCAAGCTCTGTATCTTTCGGCTACTCCCATTTCGATTTTCCAATTGCCTTCTTTATCAAGTTTGGTATCAGTGCAGTCACCTTGGAATATTTCTGAATGAATCTGCTGAAGATGTTAGTGAATCTACGAGGTACTTGTATACCTCATGCTGACATTTGTTTCAACCAATTCTCAATCGTCACGACTCCATCCGTTTCCATGCTGATACAATTATGATAAATGATGTAACTGAGAAAGCTGCTCTCTGAAATCATATATTGGCACTTCTGCCTTTTGCAAAAGGAGCCATATTCCAGTTGCCACTGCAACACCTTCCACACGTATTTATTATACTCCTTTTCTTTGGTAAAGTAGATGCATATATAATGCAAGATATTAATGCTGATGCAGTCAGTATAAGATCACAGGCAATCATCAATATAAGCCTAAATCATCACCAATGTAATTATTAAGAAGAATGACTGAACATTGTATTCAAACTGGCTATACTGTATTTGAAATAATATTCTGTACTTGTCTTACCTCTTAATCAAGATCAGATGATTGGTACTGTGAACATCAAATCTGATGCGGATCATAGTACTGCTTAACTGGTCAACCATTTCTGATAGTAATCAAAGGGAGTGTCAAGTCTTGATTATTTCCGCGTTGACAGGTAGATAGTTAAACAGAGCCTGAAGCTCTCTTCCTGCTTCGTTCCAAGAAGTATCAGCAATATCACTGGCGATAATGACCACTGAATGAAACTATTAACTAGATTTGCTTCAATATAGGCCGGTAGGGTTTTCAACTCAATCCCTGCCAGGTTACAGATACACTCATATGGCAACTTATGGTTAGTCTTGAGGTCAATTACATGGTAAATCGACAGGTACAATGGGAATGTTGCTGTCCTGTTATTACTGAAGACCTCCACAAATTCCTGAAAATTGGTCAGGATCTGATCTCCATCTTTGGTAGGTACTGTCTGCATGTACGTTCTATTTGCACTCATTTGTGAAGTTCACAGTCTAAGATGAGAATGATCATTATTGTAATCCAGGAGCCATTGTCATCGCAAGTTATCCTCAATTGGCACCTCCACCATCCAATGCTTACCTTTGAAACTCAGTGAGCTGATAGCAGTCATTCAAGTACTGTCAATATTTAACTCTTCTGCCACAACTATCGCAGCCAGTCCCTGTCAGTCCATCCAGCATCGTAGTTTCTGATCACATTACCCTCGCGAGGATACTTCGAACAGTCAAATGTTATTCTCAATATATAGTATGAAGGCGTGATCAATCTCATCACTCACAATAAGATTGTCAAACATTGTTTCTTCAAGTATACAGATATCCAAAGGTTAATCGCAGTACTCCTGCTAAGAGTAGGTAGTATATCCATATATGCAGTTTCAAACTTGATTCTCATCAAAAGTAGTCTGTAGCTCATGTGGGGTCCATGAGGCTATCAATTAGCTGGTACTCCAGTCGATCACTGGGTTCCAAATCTTGAATCAAGGCATTCTCAAAACAAAGTCTTCTACCTGTATAGATGCAATTAAGATATCCAATTTGTTAACTGGTGGCAAATACTCAAGATTCTGAATTGAGAGGGTTGATTTACAGCTTTCTTCTGTAGGGATCATTAAGCGTATATTCAGACCTGATATCACTGTATGGACCAACTAATCCAGTACTCCAAGCTATTTCTGCAGCTTATTCACAATAAATATACTTGATATACTACAGAAAAAAGGGGGTTATATGTATTGTATGCCATTATTAACATTCCGTACCAGTAATGTGTAGGTAATATGTACTGAATCTGACCTCTCAGTGCTGTACAAATAATAACCTCATAAGAACTTCCTAACACTCTCTATAATAACTCTCCATTTAGGTGCGATTTGATAAGGCTGTATTTTGTACAATGTTGTCATGAATACTCCTACTTCCTCATACTCCAATCTCAGCTTTATCTCATTTATCCTCTCGTAATGAGTCAGATACTGTGAGAGGTAGATTGGTGTTCTGACTGCTGAGTATTGGATGACCGCTGCTGTTGACCTTGTAGTCACCTATACAGAAGTTCAACTTCTCTAATAAAAAAGGGTGACTGTACTGCAGTTACTGATTCTTCAGATGATTGCTATTGCTGCTCGTACGGTACTTATTGGCTTTTCAGTTATTATTAACCTCCTTGGTCATCCATGGTGTGAAGAGTAAGTTGGTATGTTTGCTATCACTGTCAGACCTATCACTCGATATCATCTTGTAGGACTCCAAATGTGATCCTCTGTAAGTATTCTATCAATCTGTCAACCTTCCTTGGCCCAGAATAGTACTCTGGAGTGGCTACTTAATTACAGAGTTTGTCGATATTTTCACACCTCCTATTTATCATTATGGGCTTCATTCGTATCAGTAGCGAAGGTTTGAAATATGTCCAGGTCATCTCACCACATTCCTTCAGGTCCTGATCCTCATATCATTCGACTTCCACCCATAGGGTCCACAGGTAAGTAGTTGACATTCATACCGATTTGTCTGAATCGTAAAATCCCTCAGAAAACTCTTGTAATGTGTTCATAGCCGCATTCAATATGCATTCTGAGTTGGCATAAATCTGCTGGATATGCTCTACAAATGCCTCATAATTGTCTATTGTAGATTGCCTCAAGAGTCATAACTTTTGAACTCACGTTATTGGATCTTCCATCATAGTTTTCATTGGTAAATGATATGTATGACCACTCCAGCTGTCAAGGTGTTTCAAGAAATTTTTGACTTGGTTTAGTATGCCATTCAAAAGGAAATAGTGAAGTGAATGAAATTCCCACGTGAGATACTAATCAATGTATCCAATTCAGAGGTGTCATCACAAGTACCAATCTTGGATGATCATCTTGTTAATCACTGACTTGTTGCGCTCCACAGGATACTTTCATTCAGCTTTTCTGTGTGTTGCCCATTCTATACACTTAGCTGCCCGCCACTTATAATCCTTCTGTTATACTGCACTCCACTCGATCTGCTGATTAAAACATAGTTTCATTATCAATCGATTCTGAGTGAACATGTTGATTCGATAGTTCTTGGTGATCATTGATACCACATAGTCCACATGATTGATGATCCATGTGTTTCCATTGGTACCACTGTGGTGTGACTCATTATCACTATTATTATCATTGAGATTATCACCCTCAGTATTATCATTGACTATGCTGTTATCTCTGATCTCAGTAATCCTGCTCAACCACTGGATTCTCAATTCAAATCGGCTTGCATCTCACCGCTGATGTAGGTATAATATAATGGATTTCTGAATCGTCAGTGATACGTAATCGAGCACTTGAAGATTTCTTCGGATGCATTGTGAATATATTATCACATGCTTTTCACATTGATATTATGGTTATGTATATATAGTAATACATCAAATATGTGTTCGCAGGAGTAAAATATAGCTGGTTACCTAAAAGTAATAATTGTGTAAAGACAGATACATCCATATATGGGCCTATTCATGCAGATATACCAATAGAAGTAGATAAGGTTAAAAGCGAAACACAGTAATCAAGTACAGTAGTACATATATAAGGTTATTGCTGGGGAGTAGCTGCACTTCACAAGTAGACTATATAAAGAGTACTTATCAGATCATAGCTGTCAGGTATACCTGTGAGGCCAACAGAATCTGTAAGATCCAGTGTACCTGTTACTGCCATTACAACAAATATAATAAAGTTAAATAAGATAAGATAAATATATTGTCTCATAAGGATTAGCACTTAATCTATCTAAATTATTATGGAAAATCAACTTTATAGCAGCTTTGTCTCTAAATGACAAATTCACTATAAAGTTTTAAATTTGTATTTGAGATTGAACTTTCTAATACATGAATAATGATTTGGAAATGTTACCTTTTTAGAACTCAACTTGTTATACCATATTATCAAACTGTCAAATCAATCAAAAGGTATCGTCAGATACTGCATCACTGACAATCATATGATTTCTAGACAATATGATTTCTAGACTGTTGTACAGTCCCTAGACAAAAGTGTTTGTGATGAGTTGGCAATACACCTCATTTTCGGGGACCACTAAAAACAAAAGCTATCAATACCCAGTAAAGTGCAGCAAGCTGTGTTTACCATCCCTCAGAAACGGTTTTCAGGTATCAGAACTGGTAACCCACTGAATACAAGGTTTTTCTACTGGTCTGCAGCAGTAATTGAACAGAAAATTGCAGCAGGTACCATAGGTGCAAAAAAAATATTTTTAATTTTTGGAGGGCTCAAAGGCCTTCAAAAAGACCTCACTCTGTACTGTGCAAAATTTGGAGTTGATAGCTGTCAGTGTTATTGAGATATGAGCAATTATTGTCTAAAAGACAGGGTTTTTGGCTAAAAAGGGCAATGGTACATACAAATTAGGTGCTATCTTGGTGCTGAAATTTTCGTTCTACAGCTGTAGTACCAATACAGCCAGAAAAATTACAAGACTTTCAAAACTGAGAGTTTCCTACATCTAGTTTTGTCTAATAAATTCTCTATTAGCCATTGGTTCTGATGGTGGAGTGGTATTGCTGTAAAGTCAGATATTTTGGTGTAAAATTGCCAATCACGAACACTTTTATCTAGGGACTGTATATTATACAAGTTGGAATTATATTTGATTGCTATATTACTAGTTATTACTCATTTGCTTACTATTATCATATTAGCAAAATTTAATTTGTTTTCCATAAATAATCTAAACTGTTTTTTAAAACATATTCAAGTAATTTAGAATATTTCAAATAGGTTACAATATTAAATGGAACAAAAAGAAAATTTCCAATAAACAAAGAATTATATTATGCTGATGCAGCAAATCAAAATGGAGAGTACTTAGATTACCAATAACCCTGAAACATAATATAGTTCAGATAGTGATATTGAAGGTACATAGCAATTTCGCCTAATATAATAATAATAGAACAGTAACTGATGAGAGGCTACAATAAAAGGCTATTGCTATAAGCTGATAAGATCTGGTATACTCATGTATATAGTAATATCAGTCATCAATGCAACTAGCTAGTGTACCAATACTATTCAACTCTATA
This sequence comes from Wilcoxina mikolae CBS 423.85, assembly GCA_014904905.1. Lineage (NCBI taxonomy): Eukaryota > Fungi > Ascomycota > Pezizomycetes > Pezizales > Pyronemataceae > Wilcoxina > Wilcoxina mikolae. The sequence continues at coordinate 77,151 of MU122273.1, forward strand.
ACATGGCATTGAAATTTTACAATTAGTCCAGAGAATTATAGTTCAAGGTATTGATGTAAAGAATGATACCATCCATCTGAAGATATCAGCAAAAACAGATTTTTATTCATGAGAGTTATTTACTATTCTGTATCAATGTAGGTCAGAAACCAATATAGACATTTGTAAGATTGAATCTCTGAACTGCATCATCATGCTGACATTTTGAAGCTTCTACTATCCTTTCATAAGTGGTCTCCCATCATGTTTACTTCCCTATGAAATGTTTATACAACTTTTGTCAACACTTTGGTAAAGTCAAATTCCATATGTCCAAATTGATATATGACTCCATTTGATGCAAAATACTCTTGTCTTATATTCATTATTGAAATGTTTAAAATATACTTTTATCATCTATTTTTAAATTCCTTTTCAACTTGTTTGACTGTTCTTCACATCGTCTTTATTTTGCAATATCAACAATAGTAGTCTACTTTAAATCAATATTCTTTTCCAAATTGATAAGCCTATACTTCTGATTCAAAACATTACCTATTCCCACAATACTATTTCTTCTACATACCATGATCCAGTTCTTGTAATTCTCGATATAGTTTAAATATGACAAATAATCTTTGTGAAGCATTTTGTTTCGGTACATTCCTGATTTCATTGTCACTATTTAATGTGTATTTATAGCAGAATTACGATAATTCAAATTACAATGTATCTGAGTGGAGATTATGAAGAAGAAAAATAATCATTTATAGAATAGAAAGATCATATTGTAAATATGGCAACTAATGTCATCTCTCCATTAAGTATACTTCTCTGTTAAATACCTGCTGACCTACTCTTGTACTTCCTCAAATGTTATTGAGATCAAAATTATTTTTGTCCTTCTCAACAATATCCTTTTCAGTATGTTCGAAATTTATATTGCCATTGCTCCTACTGTTGATATTACTGCTACAGTTGTTTTAGCTACTGCTATTGCTACTGTTGCTGGTACTGCTGTTGCTGATATCAACTGCAATAGATCTCATAGAGTTTTCTTTGAAATGAAGTGGGAGTTTCCACTAGGTAGTGTCAACTTTGACAGTAATAGGATAGAATGTATATTTGCAAATATCTTCAACTCTGTCTGATAGGTATGAGTGATTGACCTCCTTATATATTCACTGATCATTATACTTATCAGAGGTATTCTCCATGATAAGGTCTGCCCAATACTGCTTTCAATAAATTATTGTTTTCATGTATTCGATTATTTTAATTTATTTCTTGGATGAGATAGAAAGAAACTTGAATGTGAGACTATAAAATACAACTATAGAGCTACAGTGTATATATATAATTACATTCGAATCAAATGGAAGATCATAATGTATATCTAGATTGAAGGCAAACTCAGCTGGTATATGGTATTTACTGGATTTCAATGTACTGAAGCAATGATGCATAACAGATACAGTGATCACAATAAATATTACCTTTATACTCTCCTTCATTACATGTTCAGTTATTTTTCGTTGTCTCAGTTGTACAATGTAAGCCTCTGGAAGCTGGTTCACCATTTCATTCACTTCTCTACAATTCTTTCAAGTCCAATATGTTATATTAGATGATACCTTTCGATCTGATTTAAAGAAATACCATCTTTATCTATTCATATCATTTCAATTGATCTTGATGGAGGACATATAGAATATATTATTTCGTTTCATCCAGATCTAATATTCTGAAGACATGCAAGGAATCTACCTTCTTCTTATACAAATAGATTATTATTGGATATGGGCTGTCGATTTTGCTATAAGTCAAGATGTCTTGAAACAGGTAAAATATGTCATGAGACTGGTATTGTGAAAAATACCAAATTCTGTCGAAATGAAGGGTCGGTGTTATTCACTTCCAGATCGTGTATAGTAATATGATTCTTTCATTTGGACTCGATCTGAGAGGCCTTGAAAGTATTTGTAGTGAAGTCGTAATTGAACATGATATATTAGCTGGTGATGGATTTTACTTCTGCAAGAATCAATACTTCGACTCCTGAATACATATATTAGCTATCATATTATAGTCCTACAATTTGTTCAATGACATTGACTAGACTTGGCAATGAAGTCAATCGATTCATAGGGAATCGAACTGAGCCAGGATCAGAAGAGGATTCGAACCAAGGTTTGGTAAAGTTTTGAGGTTCGACTCAAACTTTGAACAGAATCCTACAACTGTGAACGAAATTAGGTTAGCACGTTTTCATCTGATCAGCTTCATTATTATTGCATCTTATTGCACGTGGAGTTAGATACCGGATGAACTAATATTTGAGCCGATCTGATAACACCTCACTTACATATTTGTGTTCACCGTTGTGGGCTGAAATGGTGGAGTTGGAGGTGAATGGCTTGGCAAGAATCAGGTTCACATGAACCAAATTGGTTTGTCAATGGTATGAACTTCCGAAGATTCATTGTCAACCCTAATATAAGGGTGTACATGTTTGTATACATAGATACAGTTGCAAACGGGAATAGGTAATAAGGATATCAATTGTAGAGTATGTATGTAAGAAAATTGCTAGCGTGCCAAAAGCACTTCGCGGGGTGATTATATATGAAGGGTAGTTAACCGGCTCTGCTGGCCATGTATATCTGCAAGGTGAAGAGCACTTACAAGGCCAAGTGTACCTACAAGACCAAGTGTACTTACAAGGCCAAGTACACTTACAAGGCCAAGTGTACTTACGAGGCCAAGTGTACCTGGAACCGCCATTATATCATCCCCCTCTTTATTAGCACACCTCCTGGGCTGCACTCATATATACACACAAGAAAAGACATGATTACGTGCGTACACCTTCGTACGTCTGCATAAGTCCCATAACTGATTGGTACCATCATAGCGGCCTCATGGCGGTTACGGTGCACAGGAAATTCACCTCCAGTGGTAGGTAGTAATACCCGTGCTGACGCTATTTATACCAGACTGAGATCCATAAGAAATGAAGAGAAGAAAGAAGTAGAAAGGAAGAAGGAAATTTCCAATTGATCCTAATTCCTCCAAGTCCACCTCCGAATCGAAGCCACTCCATCAGCAGGCCTCCAAGCCCACTCCTTCAGCCAGCTTGCAAGTCCATAGTTCCGAATATCCAAGTGGACGTCCAGTTTGTACGAATCCAAGCAGTTGATCTTCTTAGTGTTGGCTCGGTGATGCTCAAATCGGTAGTGCTATGTTTGCTTCCGCCCAATCGATTTCTCTCGTTGAACGCATTTGTCAACGTCATCAGAGGGGTAAGACCATCATTGCCAGAAATTCATCTCTGCAGCAGTCAACTAGCATAATTGCATGTACTTATCTTGGTCATAGCTGCTGGTTTTGAGAGTTTCTCGAATTCGTATCGTTTCTCCAATTCCATGTCTCTGTGCTTTCATATATCCAAATATACCGCAGATCTTATTGGTCATAGTCTGATTATGCGTCTCGCCAATTGGCTCCAAGTTGACTCGTATATCATTAATCGGACTTCGACTTTCCATTGTCATTCTGCTTAGGATCTAGTAGTGGTTGGTTGATTTGTGTCGGCTTCGTTCGGCTCTCGATTGCAGTCATATATGGGCATGTATTCGTCATGCTCATTTGAGTTGCGGTATCAAACTCGTAAGTGTATCATAAGGTCATTCTCACAAAGTAACCAAGTATACTTCTGCTCCAGGTTCATCAGGGCAGCCATTCTCCCATTTCCATACCTTCGACTTCCAAATCCACAAAAGTACCGGGTTTGCACACACCATACCCTTCCGAGCCTAGCTGTAGGGTGTACAAGGTTAGTCACTACTATCAGGAGTGACGTCAATTGGTTATCGTTACAGCTTCGTTCAGTTAGGGCCCATTGCAGAGCAGATTCATTCATTGATATATCTAATTCGTAAGCAACCCTCATACAAGATCATAGTTACCATGTAATTCGGTGTATTCGTACTCTCGGCTCTGAAGCTCCAATGCGGCAGCCTTCTTATACATCCATTAAGGATGGCAGTCAGTTCACATTCCGTGCAGCTTGACATCTCGACTGCTGATTTGGGTGACTCTGGTGAGTCGATATCTTTTCTGCAGAGCAGATAGGTCGCTATCTTGGTCAACCGATCACGAATGACTAGGATTTCTGTGTATCCGGATACAGTCGATTCTGGCAATTCTGTGACAAAATCTATGGTGACGCCTTCCCAGGGTTGTGACGTTAGTAGCATGCTGACTCCATGGTGAGCGTGCCATGGGACCTGGATTTCATTACATACTTCGCAGCCGCTGGTATACTTTCTTATATACGCATCCATCGTAGGTCAATGGAAATATCTTGAGACTAACTCAGCAGTTTTAGGATCTTCAGAGTGACCGAACTCAGGGTTGTCATGAAAGAGACTTATCACTTTACCACTGGGAGCAATGTCCACAGGGACATATATCTTTCCCTCATAGGTCAGAGCTCCAGTGATGATACTCCATTGATTGTCCTCTACGGTTTCAGCTTCAGCTGTGGCTGTACCCATTGGGTTATCGACTAGCATACCCCAGACGTCGATCGTCAATGGGTTAGTAGCCTGGGCCTTCCCAATCGCCAGTAGGAGGTCACCATAGGTTTCAAATGTCAGGGTCACCAGAAGCTGACAGACAGACTTCTCGTAGATGATCTCATAATTTGACCATCTCGATGGGCCATCGGCAGGGTCATTTGGACGAGGCCAAGTATGCTTGATATCTGCAGCATGATGTGTTATCGTTCCAGCACTTCTGGTTCGGATTTCGTCATACGAGTGGTATTACAGATTCCAAAACGATCATTCCCTTCTTTTTGAGGTCAGTACTCTATCGATAACTAAATGGGGTGTCAATTCTCATCTATTCCCATCGATTTTCTCATAGATATGACTGTTTCGCTTGCCATTGAGGCTTTGTACTTCTATATCTGCTTTGATTGCGAATCTTGCAGTAATACTCTTAAAGTAAGTGTTTCTTAAAGAAAAGGATAGAATTAAACGTAACCTTGTATCGCCATATTGGCAAGTTGCACTCTGCACTCGAGACATCTGCATTCCGTGGCTCTCCCATGGCTCAATAAGTGTCATCCGTATAGCAGTCATTGCTTATTGATTCCTGATTGTGCATATTCAGAGATCGGTAGTCCACAGAGTCTCAAGCTGCCATCGGTGATGATGATCGCTGGATGAAACATTGGTCAGGTTTGTCTCGATGTAGATCTATAGAGTTCTTGACTCAACCTCCGACTGGTAATGGTTACGCCCATATGGTACCTTGTGCTCAGGGTCGTTAGCATGGTCAATTGACCGGTGCAGTGGCAGCGTCTCTGCCTTGGCCTGAATGAAGACCTCAACAATTGCCGATACTTGGCTGGTATATGACCACCATCGTTGGTCGGTACTACCAGCGCCCCGGTCTTGCCCGCTCCATCTGCAAATATTAGTATTAAGTTCTTATATGAGAATGGAAGTGAAGGTTGGAATCCAGAAGTAGCGGTACTGCCGACCCATCACAATGGAGCATGACTGTGGCACGCATCCTTCCTTCGTAACTCAGTGAGCTGGTAGCAGTCATTCAATCTCCGCATTGTTGGTAAGTCTTCTGCTGCAACTTCAACCGCTGCTCCCTGCTCGCCCATCCAGTATCGGAGTTTCTCATCTGAGATCCCACTCCATGAGATTGCTTCCAGCAGCCCGGTGCACTCTCCAAATCGTAGAGTGAATGCCATGACGACCTCGTTGCTTTCAAGCATGTCATCGAATACATTTACCTCAAGGAAACAAATGTCTGGAGGCTTACCACTGCGCCCATACAAAGTTCTGTTGGTATCCGCATCCGGGGTTCCATTGCGATTCCCATTTGTGGCCTGCAGCCCACTAGGGGTTCACAAGGCCACAAGTGTACTGGCCTTGCAGTCGATTTCTGGGTTTCGGGCCTTGAACCAAGGTACTCTCAAAACCAAGTGGCAGGCCTTCCTATGTACAATTAAGATATCCGATTCGTCAACCAGTGCCAAGCCTTCAAAATACTGAACTGAGAGAGTAACCTTTCTATTTTCTCTTGCAGAAATCATCTCACAGCTGTCAAGGATCAAGATTGTGATGTATGCTGGTTAGTCTGGGACTCCAAGCCGCCTTCGCAGCTTGGGTATCGTTCGCTGGTACCGTCGGTGGTCTTTCTACCGGAAGTTGTCTCGGTGGCCAAATAGACATTCATCCCGCCCAGCGATAAGATGAAGTAGAGGTCCATCCCGCCTAGGGACAAGACGACTCCGTCGATGTGTGAAGGATCACTTGGTGTCGATTGAGAATCGATTTACTGCCAACTTGTATCACTCCCATGACGAAAACAATCGGTATCGTGCAGCCAGTAGTCATTGTTGTCCCATATAGTATGGCCGGTTTCTCGAACGATGATCGGTAACTCGATTGAATCTTGTCGAGGGGTATTCGTGATTGTAGTTGAGATCAGGTATCAATCGACATGTTTGTAAATGATGTGAGACGAATTCAGCTTGTTTGCTTATCCATGTTGTAGAATCGCACAATGGAATATCGGCTTTGATTCTGCCCATGGGTAGTCTTTGTTCGTAAATGCACTTCCGTACTCGTGGAATCATTTTCCGTAGGTACACTTCATAGCTTCTGCTCAGTTCGTAGGAAGGTAATTGTCAAGTGTGCTTCAGAGTGTCTGCTCAAGTCGGAGAAGGTAATGGTCAAGTACACTTGAACTAACGCGTTTATCGTCAGTTACTTGTCACCAGATTCGGTTGTCAAGGTAGAACCGATGAATTGAAGCGTATAACGGTATCATTGATGAAGGCTTCGCTAGCACTTCGAGCTGCTCAATAGGTTGCCATCAATCTTTCGTTCGTATGCGGATGCTTTCATCAAATGTATTTTATGGACTTCTCGGTGGTGGTCATCAGGCTAATCATGAGTGTATTAGGGTCGATTGACATCCAAATCGTGCTGGAATTGACCCTGCTCACGTCAATGAACTCCAATAGACGGAATACTTAACCTGAATAATCACCCTAGAGATAAATCTGTATGGGTTCCGAGTAGTAATGTTGATGAATATTCGCTCACACTTCATGCTCTACTAGGTTAGGTTCGTCTCAATCGTCCGTTCGTATGCGATGGATCTGATTAGACATGATTTGAGGTCTTCTCAGCAGTGGCCATAACAGCCGGTGACATGTTTCTCGGGATCGATTGATGTCTGGATGATCTGGGAATCATTGTGGAATTATTTGTTTAATGATCGCGATCGGTGATGTGACTCTTCATATCGATTGAATTCTGAATCGACTTGAAATGGTCCCTACTACTGTCAATCAACTCAATAGGATGATTACTTATCTTGTATTGACAATCTAGCGATAGTTTTCACAGTAGATCGGACGCGTCGAAAAAGTAAAGAGATCATGAAGTTCGTGGGTGAAACGTATCTGGTGATGGAAAAGCGATTCGAGTATAAGGGCGTACGTCCTCGTATGGATTTATACGCTTGCAAACCGAAATAGGTAATAAGGATATCAACTGTAGAGTATGTATGTAAGATAATCGCTAGCATGCCAAAAGCACTTCGCTAGATGATTATATATGAAGGGTAGTTACCCGGCCACAGAGGCAAGTACACTTGTGAAGCCAAGTGCACTTGCAAGGCCAAGTACACTTACGAGGCCAAGTGCACTTATGAGACCAAATACACTTTCGAGGTCAATTGTACTTACAAGGCCAAGTGCACCTGGCACTACCATTATACCTAACATTGACAATAAGTTCCCAGAAAGTCAACATCACCCAAAGAGTTTTCAAGACAGTATAGTACTCACCTATATTTCTCATTATTATTTTCTACAATGAGAATTAGAACAACAATACTGTTATCTCATCTTCAGAATTCATATATCAGCAAAAGATCCGAGTTATATTTGATTGCTAGGGAGGTATCAAATGATCCCACTGCTCCCAACACAACTGGACCCTTACCTAAATAAGTGTTATTAGTTCAGTGGTTCCAATTGCAATTCCTCTTGCAGTGACAACTAGTGTTGGAAACGAAGCAGATCGGTTCATCGCAGATTGAACTATGGTGGAGTTCGATACGAATTCGATCTGAGGTTTGGACGAAGTTCCGAGGTTTGCCACAAACCGATTCGTGAACCATCTATGATTGAACGATAATAGGTAAGCGAGTTCGTGTCCGATCGACTCGAATTGTAGCGCATCGTGTAGCTGCAGACGTTTGCTACAAGATGCACTACATTGCGAACCGATCGGACAAGAACTCGCTTACTTATATTTGTTCGCAGTTGTAGGCCGAAATGGTGGGGTTTGAGGGGAATGGCTTGGCAAGGATCCGTTCCGCTCAAACCAAACCGGTTTGTCAATGGCATGAATTCTGGGCAGTTTGTTGCCAACACTAGTGACAACTAATCAGATTGCAATACCATATAGTATTGACAACGAACCATCAGAGGTTCGCATCATTAATGAACTGATTTATTTTGTTCGAATCGAATCAATGCCAAGCTAGTATCCTCAAACCCTACCACCTCGGCAAACAATTCTGAATGAATATCAGAAAGCGAGTTCGTTCCCGCTTGGTTCGATGTTTAGTTCTCTTTGTAGCTATACCATCAGAAAAAACAGATTTTTGTTGATTAAGGCTATTCAACGTTCTGCGCCCATGAATGCCGAAACACAATGTGGACGTTGGCGAGAATGTACCCTGTAGGTCTATCGTCGCGAAGCTGAAATGAGATGTTCAGGAAGCATTCATGAATACTTCATGAACCTCGTTAAGCAAAGCGGAAATTAGATTTTCACTCCTTATACTGCGTGCTTGAGGTCACAATTGCAATTTCCGAACGAAAGTACGCTTGTATACCAATTCTCATTAAACTAAGATCTACCACACCATCCAACTAAACTAAATGTGATAATAGGAGTAGAGCAGCCAGTCGAGAGCCAATAATAGATGTACCCCAGCATGCGTACTCCGTCTTGATTCACTCGGTGAGACGAATTGATTGTGCATACCTACGAGTTAATCGGAGTTGATCTGCAAAAGTTCGAAGGAGGTCTGCACTGGAGGAGAAGGAGGAGAAGGAGCAGGAGGAGCAGGAGGAGGAGGAGGAGTAGAGCAGCCAGTCGAGAGCCAATAATGGTCGTACCTCAGCGTGCGTGCACCGTCTTGATGTATTCAACGAGACGAATCGATTGCGCATATCCACAAGTCAATCGGAGCTGATCTGCCAAAGTTCGAAGGGGGTCAGCACTGGAGGAGGAGGAGGAGGAGGAGGAGGAGTAGAGCAGTGATTCGAGAGCCAATATGGACGTATCTCACCGTGCTTGCACCTTCTTGATGTACTTGATGAGACGAATCGATTGCGTATATCCACGAGTCAATCGGAGTTGATCTGCAAAAGTTCGAAAGTGGTCAGCATCAGAGGAGGAGCAGGAGCAGGAGCAGAAGGAGTAGAGCAGCCAGTCGAGAGCCAATATGGACGTATCTCACCGCACTTGCACCGTCTTGATGTACTCGATGAGACGAATCGATTGCATATATCCACAAGTCAATCGGAGTTGATCTGCAAATGTTCGAAAGTGGTCAGCAGTGGAGGAGGAGCAGGAGCAGGAGCAGAAGGAGTAGAGCAGCCAGTCGAGAGCCAATATGGACGTACCTCAGCGTGTGTGCACCGTCTTGATGTTTTTGGCGAGACGAATTGATTGCGTATATCCACGAGTGAATCGGAATTGATCTGCAAAAGTTCTATGGGGATCAGCACTGGAGGAGGAGGAGGAGCAGGAGCAGAAGGAGAAGAGCAGCCAGTCGAGAGCCAATATGAACGTATCTCACCGTGCTTGCACCGTCTTGATGTACTCAATGAGACGAATCGATTGCGTATACCCACCAGTCAATCGGACTTGATCTGCAAAAGTTCGAAGGAGGTCAGCACTGGAGGTAAAGGAGAAGGGTTGCACTGGTGATGGTGATGGTGATGGTGACAACAGTGCACAGATAGGGTGGAGCGAGTGAAATGAGGATTCAGGTGTGTAAATGGTTATCAGGGTGAAGGCGATATTGATGGCAATGGCTATGGCCATGGTGATGATGATGGTGATAGTGATGGTAGTGGTGACAACGGTGCAAATAAACGGTAGAGTGAATTCACAGGTGTAAATGGTTGTCAGGGTGATAGCGATGGTGATAGTGATGGTGATGGTGATGGTGATGGCGATGGTGATGGTGATGGTAATGGTGATGACAGTGCAAATAAAGGGGTTCACGGTTGGTGAGAACTTTTTCTAAGACGAAAATCAGCAGGGACAAATGGTACACTGGCTGGTGTTGAAACTACACCAATTGAAAGAGCTAATTGATCATTTCAACAACGTTAAAAAGCGTCCAAAAAAGTAATTTGAGTAAATACAGTACCAGCCCATTTCAAAAACCTCGGAAACCTGACAGAAAGCTTGAAAACCTCAAAAGGAAAAAAGTGTTTTTGCTGATGCCGTAAGCACTCCAAGATGAAATATCAATCGAGCCGATCGGACAAGACATTGCTTACATATTATTGTTCCCAGTCATGGGATTCGGTTTGACGTTTGAGTCGAACATCAGATGCCATCTGAATTGAACTCCTCCTGAGTTCAATCTGCCACAAACCGATGCTCTTTGTTGACATCACAAGTGCGAAATGAGCGAACCACCATCACAAAGCTACATTAATTCATGCAGGTTGATGACAATTGCCAATTAATCTTGAGCAGGGAATTACACATTGCATTACAGTACCTTTGCCCTATATAACTTTCTATCCAATTGGCTTAATTGAGAGTGTAACTTTGAATATCATTCTATCCACACTCGGATATCATTGCCATTTCTTATTTTAATGTCAGGTACAATACCATGTTGGTAATCGTCATGGCAACTCTGTACATTATACAAATACAAATTGCTCATTATGTCAGTCACTTCTAAAGAATGTTGAATTTGATGAGTGTCAACTATTATATCATCGCTTCCAATCGCAGTGGTTTTCTTCACAATAGACATCATTATTACAGCAGATTCGGATGATATATGGTTCAATTGCACCATAAATACCACACAAAAATGTTAAGAGATACCATAACAATGTTCTACAATGTAAGACTATTGCTGCTCATAGCCATTCACACTATCTGTCTCCTCACCCCCATCGTCCACCTTCTCTACCTCCTCTACCTCCTTATCACTCTTCTCCACCTTCCACTGCTACCTCACCTGATATTCTTCATCTGAAAGCTGCTAACTATCATTATCCGAGTTATCTACTGTTGGGTGACTTTGTGGCCGACATTCACAATTGACATGAGATTTATCCGATATTTCACTATACTCAATATGGGAATCCAAGTCACAAATTTGATCAGATCGATACCCATCTTGAGTTTGATCATCTCCATCATACTTATTAACAAGACCATGTTGTGTGTTATCCAGATCATGTTCACCATCGCAATCGTCATTCGCAAATGGTATTTCGCCATCTGTTTTCTCACCCACATCCTCTTCGTCCACTACCTCCTCTACCTCCTTTGTCTCCTCCACCTTATCCTCTGTCCCATCGCTCTTCACTTCTGCTAACTCCTCTCCCACCTGATATTCTTTATCTGGAAGCTGCTCACCATCATCATCCAAGTCATCTACTCTTGAGTGAATGCGCAGCTGACTCCTACAATTGACCTGCGCTTCGCATGCTATATCATGATTATTGATATGGAAATTTGAGTAACAAATTTGATCACATCAATAGCCATGTTGGGATTGGTTGATACCATTATGCTTATCATTGAGACAATTGTGTTTGTAGTTCAGATAATATTGAATATCACAAAAGTGATATGCAAATGGTATCTCAGAATGATATTGGTAAATTTGCTCCTCCTCCAATTCTCTGTCATCCTTGAGAAAACATTCGATGGCTGCAAGGTTGGAAGTAGATACTGTCAGTGGAAAAATAGCCGGCTGAGTTCACTTGCCAATGATCAGGTGGTTCAACTTATTATTGATTCCAATCTTCACTCGGTTACAATATACTTCTGGCAAGCCATTTCAGTGCTCTATATACCTGACTTATAATAATTGAGTTGTCGGTACAATACACATTGTAGATGGAGCAACTTAAACCTACACATGATAATGTCCTTGAAGAATAGAAGTTTTGCCGATAGCTTCAGATGTCTGTTATGAATCTTCCCCTTGATTGTTATATACTTTCTAGTACCCCTTCCTGTGCCGTTGCTGTAAGTACTATGAGAGTTGACGAGATGGCCTCACCAGTCCAATTGTACTGGCTCCATGCCAGCACTCCTACTTTTCCGATATCTTTATAAATATGAAGATGATGAAAATGAGATATTTCATCGGTTCAGTATGCTGAAGCAATATCCTGAAGTGTTGGGTCAATCTCAAAAATTGATAAATAGAAAACATGCTGGTAATGTAATCATATGATTTGTTATAATTATAAGGTGTTCAAATAAATCAGTCATCCTTCAGGAGATATCCAACGATTGAAGGTTTGTCAACGTCGAAGGATGAACCGTCAATGTTGTACAGCAATCTGACTATAGCTCGCGACTTGCCAATTATTGTCAATCTGACTGAGTTGAGGATCTATGTTATCTATTGGTAGTGTTGAGTCAGAGACTGAGAGAATCGTTGAAGTCATCTAGATATGTGGTATCCTTATTCCTGTGTGCATACCATGTTACCTTGAAAGTATATGCCTCTTGCACATCCTGCCATGAATTATTCATATCCTGCCAATGATATTTCTTAGAACTGGCAATACTCTGAGTTGTAAAGGCAATTACCAAGGCTATTTCTTCATCAAACAGGAATGGTTTTGTCTGCAGAATATGAGAGATACTAGTTCGTATTGAATGTTTCAGTATTGCCTGGTATCTATTGTCAGTGATGGTTATTATACTGTGCGATATTTTCGGAACTTCTGGATTCTGAATGATTACCTTACGTGATGATAATGACAATGTTATACATGTGTGTAATACTTCATATAGTTTGGCAGCTCTATGGCCAAGTCAGATGGCCTTGTCACCATCTCTATCATTGACGACGAACAGATTTGAGGTAGCTGCACTTCTGATAAGCTGTACTCTGTTGGTGGAACTGGCGATGTGTTATATTGCTGTAGAGTTCCTGAACTACGGATCAGAAGGTTCCTAATATAGCAGCAGGTATTTTAGTTACTAGATTAGTTACTGCTTGTTTCATTGATTTGTAGAGCGATTCAAGATATGGTTTCCTACTGTCACTATCAGGAATATCGTATAGTTTGCTGATTAGTAGGATATAGTATCACCTTGCACTTCACAGAGATATTTCGATATTTAGATTGAGTGAAACCTATATTGATGATTACTGGGAACTTATGAATGGATGTTTAAGCGACTTGATAGGAGGATAGTGTGATAGTAGACATCGTGAATGTAAACTAGAGTTATTTGACATGGAAGTGAAGATATCAGTCAATATCAATGAACTGAGAAGGTGCAACAATTTCGGAACTAGTTCAAAAGCTAATATCATATTGTGAGCAGAGCAGTACCTCTGATGGTATTGATATCTAAATTTTGGGAACCTTTACTACTGAAATAATTGCTTTGACCACTTTACAAATTGTCTGAGCAATATCAAGCGACATCAGCATAATTGAGTTTATGTGATTGCTCTTGGGGTCAGAGCCTATAAGATTGCATTCCAGTAATATACTAGATAAATAAATAAAACCTAATGAGGCTGAAAATTGTCTTGCCAATCACTACTGTCACTCTGACCTTCCCACTTTCATATTACTCCTATGTGAATGAAATAAGCTGTGATGCAAAAACAAAACAAAATCTCAACCAAGAAAATCCAAACAAGATATATATGAGACAAGAAATAAAACAGAATCAAAAATATGACCAAAAACAAAACACCCCATATCAATTCCCAAAGTTGTTCTGCCAAAAGATTTAATTTCCCTCCCCATTACCTCCATTTTCAGACTCCTCATTATTAGACTCCTGATCCTACTCAACTGCACTCTCCTTGCCCTCATTATAGGTCTATCACAGAGCATCGTAAAAGTCATCAGTATTTGAGAGTCTGGAAGTGTGAGTCTTGTCCACAATTGGGCAATTCAGGGGACTGTTAGGAGTAAGAGAATTATTGAATGAATGACTTCAAGAGTTGTTGTAACTACGTTCCGGGTAGTTGTATTCATGTTTGTTCAATGCTGCAGTATCTTGCAGCTCAATATATTGACATTCCCCCAAAATATATTTTGAGAAATTATTGATTACTTGATTCCGACAGTATGAGTAGTTGGAATGGCCCTGTGAAATGAACTGTGCATTCTCACAAGCATGCTGATCAGGTATCATTCGGTGGTGATAGCATACCTCATTTGAAACATACAGGAGGTTTCCAATATTTAAATTCTTTGCTACAGATTGACAAGGTCATCATCCATTTGAATTTGAATCGAGTCATCTTGAGAACCACCAATTTCACCTGACCAGTTGATAGGTTTTGTCAACCCAATCAATTAAGTCTTTTGTTATGGTAGGAACTGTGAACTATCCAGGCTTCTTGTCATCAACATTCGGACTATCTGAAAGGTGATCAGAGGTATCTTCTATTGTTTTCTCCAGTGCGAATTGGGACGTATCGATATAATCAAACCAATCTGTAACATATGTATCTATTTCAGATGTTGCTGTTCCAGTTGTGGAAATAGTTCGGCAACCATGAATTACAAGTACGGCCATGGGGAAACATTGTTTTGTTCTCAGCCAGCTGCAAGGGAATATTGTTCTGTTTCCAGCCAGCCTGCCACTGCTGCTTTATCTTGTAGTCTGGTGACATGGTACAATGGAAAATATTTGAAGATGTGGAAATGATGAGAAGAGTTGTTGTTGACCTGACTTGCTGATTTGGACCCTGTTGCACTCATTCCAGCCATGATTTCTGAGATACTGGTGATAGTTACATCTGAGCCTTGGGTACTAGGACATTTGAGTTTGTTAAAACTATTTGCAAGGTCTTCATGCAATGACCGTGGTAAATGAGCTGGACTGCTCAGACATGTTGGCAGAACAGCACACCATTGTTCATCCAACACTCTATCAATTGGTTGTACGACTCTCCATCACACATCCTGATACCCATTGAAGTTATCTTACAAATGTTTATGCTCAATCTCAACTCCAGCTAGGTCGGTGTAAATTGGATCCCCAGATTCATTGAGTTTCAGACCCTGCTCCTTTATGAGAATCCCCAAATGAATACAGATGAGAATGTGGGCAGGAGGTGAGTAAGCAACTTGTAAGATTGTTGGGACATTGCCAGTAGTTAAAGCCTTGGTGTTATTGCCTGGAATCTCCATATCCGGTGGAATTAGTAAGGATATATTGCATCGGTTCAGTAAATTTCCGGTACAGGTAGCAGGCTACAACAGGCTGGGAGAATAACAGAATATCCTTAATTTGTCTCCAATATCTCCCTAGAATATTTTCTAAGCTAGCCACCAATGACCTCCCTCTATTGTTGTTTCACATTGTACAACAAAACTCAGAATATTGTTACTAACATTTTGAGATTACAGCATCCGAAGAATAATCTCTTGTTGGAGTTTGATCCACATTTTGCCACTTTCAAGTTTAACATCATAGTACATAATCAGGGATACAATGCAGGTACTTAGATTGTGTAATAGCCGAAGTTTTGTCTTATCAGTTATAGTATTTCCTGGTAGCAATCTGTAGATGTTTTCTAATTGCACGACATTCACATGATACCCTGAGAAATTGGTCCGACAATAATATATAATTGAATAATATATATGAATGAATATGGGAGGAATTTACTTACGGTATAGATGAATGGGGTCGGTGAAAGAATGTTAAGAATTGATTTGACAATAATTAGCGATAGATTGATTATATTGATATGCACGAAAAGGATAGGAACTAATGTTAGCGAAATAACCTTTGGCGTTATTGCAGCGATATGGCAATATCATGATTAGTGTATGTGGAGGCAGTAACGTGATGGAATCTGAAGATGGTAGGTATTGCCAGTGACATTAGGAGTGAATCTTTAGAAAGATGGAGGAGATTGGGTGAGTACCTGAAGGGAAACTCCTTATATATCAATAGTATTGCCCAGAAGCAAGATGTTATTCATGTGGTATTATGTTTGATCATGGTGAGCTGAAGGTTTATCCAATCTATTCCCACATAAATTTCAAGTTAGATTGTAAGAAAATGTCGCAATGTCTTTAAAATGATACAAGTAGTTCACTTCAACCTTCCACTTTATCAGTACAACATTTCACATCATCAGGAGTGAATATATATCTGAGTACGAAGTTGATGTCAAATGATCGTTTGATACCTTACTTCATCAATACCAAGTATAATAAATCATAATACACTTACTGTTTCATATCCCATCTTTCTCCAAAGACATCGAAATTACCAGGATATAGATATTGATCGATGTACATTTTTATGACGATTCCATGAGTTGTTTCACCAGTCAGAAGACCATCTGATTTGGCCAGAAATACAAAATCTCACTTGTACATATATACTCTGATATAAGACTTGGTAGCAATTTTCAGAGTTGCTGCCACACCTTGAAGCACTATCACATAGACCTTCAATTGAATATAATACCATACAATATGGCGACATCAAAAGTTCAAATGAACTTCCTTCAGGAACTCTATTCAAAGATTAAGAATAGCACTGCCAACTTCAGAGAATGCTAGCCCAGACAGTAAGACCTACTACACCAGCAATATGCCCAGGAAAACCTACAAGTTCCGAATAAAACTATGACTCTGACTAATACTCACAACAAATAGGCAACCTGGAACATTATTAGTATCACTTCGACATGCTTCCAAGAGTACTCCTCTTCTTTACATGCTTCAAGAACCTCTGCCAGCAAACAAAGATACATCTTGACTACCGTTCAATTGGCTTGGACCCGTTGACATCACATCAAGTTACTGCACACTTCTTATACATGGTTGGTATATTCCCTGTTGCCATATTATCATTGGAGTCATTTTATTTGTGTCTATGAGCAGTCATGATGATAGATGGAGATGTCTAGAGTATGTACCCACTTTTTCGTTTCAATCACAGACAGGGTTTGAGTCTCCAGGACAACTATCAATATCTCTTAGAAACTCAGGCATGTTCTTTTATACTGATCAACTCATTTATTCACTGCTTGAAAACATTCATTGATTCAGCAATCTTAGAGTTTTCAATAAACACATTATTCAAAATCGATTATCAGGTATTCACTCTCAACTACTTTCAAAAACTTATCAATAACACTTAAAGTTGCCAATACAGTTAACCAAGGTACAACATGAGAGGATGTTTATTTGCAAGGTCTGTATCAAGGGGGTTTCCACTCTGATACCTGATACACTAAGGATATGCAGAACTATCATCCCCTAGAGTATGATATAATGATGTGAGAGGCTATAGAACTTACATCCAGATCACATCTGAATATAGCTATCAACAATAAAACGTGGAAGCGAAATGGTAAGAGTTTCCCAGCACTGAGTATAATCAAAACCTGGCTGCTTTTCCTTCGAACAATGAAACCCTACTAGATACACTAGATTTCATACAATCACCATCACCTGATTCCTCATCACCTTCAAATCCCGTACCAGTAATACATACCTTCCGACATACCTATCTACCACTATTCTACATTCTATCCAATACCAAAGACAGCTCTCTACATCATCATGTCGATTCTTGGACTCTATTTGCTGATCCAACTGAGGTTTGGGTTGTGAAGATATTGAGTACATATGGAGTGATGTCAGGTCCGAATGATGAGTAGTTTAAGTCAAACGTTGGACCCCAATATTCAGTCACACAATCTGTACAGTTGATACACATACTGTATTAGATGATCAACTACATATCCGATGTCTTTGGTCATAAATCGTGGATGAAGCATACGACAAACGTCATATGAAATGAAAGCCACCCTCATCCATATGAGTCCTACTCTCAGGATATCATCTGGCTTGTGTCTCACATAGTATACGAGATAGATCCAATATATGCTCCTGCGCAGTGTTTCAGCAATGATGGGTATCGTCAATACTATAGGATATACACTACAGACTGCTGGTCGAAAACCCAGACATATTCATTACCTAGACAATCGAAACTATTATTCTGACAATACTTAGCATTGTTTTCCAGAAGGCAAAACTATTGTTCCCGTGATCTATTTCTCCGATATGATACATATTACAAATATCTCCAGCGATACGAAACTATTGCCCGTATACATGACTATTGATATGTTCTGCAATACCATACTGATGAAATCAACAGCTCACAGTATTGTTCTGATAGTCTTCCTGCCACAGCCATTGAACTTACACAATATCTCCACTCTACAAGAGATCTGTCAACAAACCCATGATTGATCTGTCATGCAGAGTGTTCTCGACTACATGCTGTGGCCTCTGACAAATATGTAACATTGTCAGTTCACTGTGCACTGTACCGATGGTTATTAGCAGAATGCCCAATGTATATGTCTGAATTGGATAATGACTATCCAGAGCATACGGTACTGAAAAATTATGGAAATAGATTTAATCCTTGGTATGAGATTGAAAAGACAGAATTCGGAAGGTATATCGAGCTACTGGTGACATTCCACAATCATAATATTTATCAAGTATTGTTCCAAGTTACCCGAGCAATCTTACATGATGGAAAAAACTCTCTAGCAAACTTTCAGAATCCCGATGATACCATTCAAGTCAGAATTTCCCAACCTGCAGAAAGCCCCAGCGATGTTGATTCTTCTTCTATACCAGTATCTGAGCCAATTACATATGACTCCATTGAGGTTGCCTCCATTCATTGAGATCATAGCATGAATTGTAGTGACAATATATTATGGCATACCAGTTCCATTGTTAGCGATCTTTTAAAACCTGATTTTCTTTACATAATGCAGTTGGGTATCTTAAAATATCTTCTGGTATTAGGGGTTTTCCCTTAGCAGGTGTACGAGGTACAGAGGATGTCCATGGCAATCTGTGTTCGGCCACCTGTCACTATGGCTGGTCGATGTTACCCCTGCAGCTATCCCATCCTCTGAGTGACAAAGTCCTACGTGACATACATGCCTATCCAATACCGGGCCCTGGCAAAGCGGAATGATTAACCCATGCATGGGCAGTGTACCTTCTCGATCGAACAGCGATAGTCACGATACTTAGCTGGCAGATGCATCAGTTCAGTATACTTAGGGTGGTATGCTAGTATACGCCTAGGCCCCCGATAGTTACGAACATCATGAGTTGCTGAAGCATGATCATGCCATTGCGAAGATTTTCAGGTCAGCCGTGTCTGATCATTTCGATCAGAACTACTTTACCTTATCAGCAATATGGGACAGCCAGCTAGAGTGGGGTACGCCTCTACACTCTCCGGCAGGTACACATCAGAGTTCGAGAAGCGGAACTATAGTATGGGGATGACTATACAGTGTAGAGACCCCATATGTGAACTGCACCCCAGTAGTTAAATCTACCTGTTGAGAACTTGAGTGTGGGTCGACTTCCCGAGTAATGGCAGATCGCAGGTTGTTGGGTCCGATATAAGCTGCAGCCCTGCAATGGGAGTAAAAGCCAGTGAGATCGAAGGTACGATACGTGGCATAGCAGTGGCTGGTCGCCAACGCAAGTCTATGAGGGTAAACATATCCCTGCAATCCACTATCCGATTGAACATTGAGTCGAGAGATCTAAGAGGAAGTGATGGTTAGATGAACGCCTCAGCGGTCATTGCCAAAACCTGTTTTCTGCATCAGCATACAGACCAGAAGAAAAGCAAACGGGCTTAGTCGCTACGTGGCGAAACCTGCCGGCATGAGGATAACCTACAGAGATGCCTCGCACTTTAGAAAGTACCGAACGTCAAACGGAAAAGTGGTGCAACCTACCGAGATCGAGTAACCAGCCTAATGATCGGTGGCCATAGCTATCTTAGTACAAATGCCGAAGTCATAGAGAGTATACAAGCAACTCGCTCTATTAAAGAACTGCCTTTGTACCCGCAAAGTAAAACAGCAAGCTCTAGCAGCAATCCACAGTCAGAATACAACAGCAGACAAGACACTAAAATTTTATTGTTGTTTTCTACTTCAAGAATATTTATTTTACAATACATTTTATAAATTTTCGAGATCTTAATTCTATTGTTCTCTATACCCACGCCCTTTACGAACGAGCCTTTACTCCACACGACTATCGTATTGTGAGTATCTTTATCTACATGTACGACATCGAGTACGAATACTTTCACTGGTTCTACACCCATGAACTTCCCTCTGAATACCACAACCTGCCAGTTCAAGATTACAAGGGCTGGTCCGACTACGACGACTCCGAAGATTACCTTCAGGTTTCATACAACTTCTAAGGAGCAGGCGGCCATACTTTATCGATAAGTATCCCCGTAATATCTTGAGTGGTTCCAATAACTTATGAAGAATTTGAAACAACTCACAAAATATAACGAGGTATGTTTCTCAGTACCGGTATTTTTAACAATGGTGAAATCAAAAAAGTCATATGAGGAGGTTATCTAGTGGAATGGAAAGAAACGTAGACCAATGAGCTACTATCTGCTTGCAGTCATCATCAATACCTTACTTTGTCTGAATACCCTTGAAATATGATTATTTGATGATGCTGTTCAATACATCTGAGAACTCCTCGAGTTTTATCACCACTGCTGATATCCATCCCAAGGTAAGGATACCAATTGGGAAATAATCCCAGTGCCAGGATGTATAAGTCACGCTCGAATATCAGTTGTGCACCTGTGGTCCCTGGAACATCGGTGGACAGGGTAACATGTAAGTCCGTGTTGATACGATATGAGTCACTGCAAAAACAACTCTTGGAGCTGGGTATTCACATGATCACATATCACCATGAACAGCGCTATGGATGCTTAATATACTGTGTTCTTCATCTGGCCGATACAATTCTATGGTGCTTGGTACTCAGCAGCAATACTGCTCTGGGCATTGTAATGATGATGATATATACTACATATTATACCATGAGGTCTGCCTAACTCTCTGAGCTGTATTCAATGGATAACTACTTAGCTTGCAACTATGTCCTGGCTGAATGCAAGCAACTTCAAGATCTGCCTAATACAAAGTATTGTTTATTAATTCTATTTATAGTTCTAAATACAGTTTACATCCTGTTCACCACTGTATTGAACTTCTCCTCAAGCATATAATAAATATCGTTCAAAATTACTAGGTCTATATGACTATTTACTATCCATCCTTTGTTCTCCAACTTCAACAAAATGCACTCCTCTGGAATTAAGTGAGCCACACCCACAATATTTCCTGTACTAATAACTGCATATGCACCTCTGGAAGATAGTTTCACTATCCTAACTAGCTGCGATGCACTGTCCCCCATTCTACTATTGGCAGGTTTCACCACTTAAAGATATGCGAGCCAATAGATATTTGCACCAGGTGAATGGACAACTGGCAGCTTCAATAAACCAAGTATACGGTACGGTACACATCCCTGCAGTACCTTGTGAGACAGCTCCTGCCCTCCCTTACGTTGTAAAGTGTGAACCCATATCTAGTCATAGCGGGCAGCCTCAGAGTACTATCATTTATCTCCAATACATTCCAGCTTCTGAATTCTGCCCTCATCATGCATGTTACATGATTCTACCTCCAATCCATGGTACATTCTGGCAACACTACTTAAGAGATCATCCGAAATGATATCAACCTACGTGGAGTATAAGAAATAACCGGTGGCATCGTATAGACCATTTCAAAGGGCATCGTCACTGATTGTGTTCAAGAGGCTTTGAGAGTCCTTGAGTTTATCTTTTCTTTTCTACTGCTGCGGAAATAGGAACATCAATAAATAACGTCAACTAGTAGTTGTTACGTATACTGTCACTTCCGTGGTCACTCGTTTACAGATCCATACATCATGATCGGTCTTTGTCACAGCTAATACATCACTCCGGAGATAGCAGTTAATTATCGGAGTATTGTAATCACCCATCTTATTGGAAGTATTAAAGCGGTTGTTGATCTATTTCTGGTGAGGACTTCCCGCAATCCCTGTCAACTACTGTTTGAGCAAAACATACCGTTGTATCTGCTTTCGGAAGTACTGCATGAGATGTATCTTGGCAAAGTTGAAATCGCTACCCCATTCAATGTATACGGCCCTTTCGGTATTGATAACATCTTTCCAGCCGTGACGAATGCACTGTCAAAAGGCCACCATTTTCTTCTTGTTTTTCTCGGAATTCCACTTGGCATCCTGCTCAGCACACTACTCTGTAAGTCTCTCTTTGGCCTCTGCTGTAAGTTGTTTGTCGGCCCTGAATTATTGAACTACATCCTTTGAATCGTGAAAGTGACATGGAGCATTTTAAATGTTGTCTAGTGTTTTGTCATCGTGAGAGTCATACTAGCAATAGAAATAGAATTCAATAAGATAGCGAGAGCACTCAACTGTACTGTCGAAAACACTGCACTGAGAGGGGCTTGGTTTTCCAAGAACGTTGTATGCGATACCCACAAGGAATTGCATCGGGAAAAACACCATGTCGCGCCCAGGCCATACGTGAGTCCAGGGTGCATCAGACACTTCAATCGAAATCTCTTGAGCGTCGTCATTGAGGAATACTGCATGTACATATACACAATCCCTAGCGTTGCACTTGCACCTCCTTAGGCAGCGTTCATTACTGTCATAGCTATACAGTGCACATAATTCTTACTGTTGCAGCCATACAGTGTGTTCACGTTTTGATCCACAATACTACTCATGTGACGCATGAGTGCAATGTACACCTTGATATAATGCAATGTTCACAGCATGCGACGTTTATACGATACTTTGAATTTCACTCATATCTCAGGCGATAGATACAGTGCAGTGATGTTACTGTTGACGATATTGGATATTAAGCTCTAATATATACAGTTTCCCGTTCTACACATCGTAGCCATCATGAAACACATCCTCTAAACTACTCTCTCCTCATTCCAAATGCCATGCTACACATCACAGCCAGCTTGACGCACATCCTCTAAACTACTCTCTCCTTCACAGTCATCCACTGACTCCGACTCTACGGCCTCATCCTCATTCTCATCCTCATCCTCCTCATTCTAGACATTATCATTATCCTCATCCTCCTTATTTTCGACCTTATCATTATCCAGCTGGACACCACAATGTGGCTGAGCATGACTCCTGGCAGTGTAAATGTTATCATGCTTGTTGTCACTATCATTGTCGCCATCATTGTCGTCATCGTCAACCCCATCCTCAGCATCGAAAGATAAATCTTTAGCAATGGAGATGTAGATCGTAGCAATGATCGGAGTCTCAATGTCCGGCTCATTCATCAGGGCTTCCATCGTGGTTTTGTTTAATACCACTCGATGAGACTTCACCACGGGTGGCATGTTATTGGCTCCTTTCTCATGTAGAATGAGATTGTTGGGAGCCACCCTTATAGAGTTGATTACCTTCTGTCTCAATGGAGATGGGAGATCGTTTCAAATATTCATGAGATCTGTGTAAGTCTCTGTAAAATAAATGTTAGATTGATTGCATGAATTGGAAAGGCTATACTGACTGCTGTTATTATCTCGATTGATGTAGTACTCCCACTCGAATGTGTTGCGCTACATTTCAAGTTCGAGGTCATCGATTGCAACCTTTGTTGGAGCTAAACCTCCATTTCTTTGCCCCTCTGACAGTGTGTGATGCAATGCCATACATATTAACACAATCAGTACTGGGGGTATCTGTTACCGAATCCAGTCACGGTAGCCCTTGGAAAGCCTGCTGTGTTTGCGAATTCTTTGAAAGAAATATATATATAGAAATCATAGAATCTCCTTGGCAAGAAAGTAGCTAGCTCGTTCCTGGTGGTGTTAGCAACGCTACAAGTTGCAGACGGAACTCACATCATGTTTGTTTGTACGATTGTATTGGCGTACAATGAATGTAAAATCTGAAAACATTTGGTCAATGTAGATGCGGCGCTCATCATCCTCGAAACGGTGCAAGTCGTACAGTCTTCCTACACACTCACGGGCCTTCTTGATCATGTGCGATCTGACTGCATTGCAACTGTTTTTGATCTTACATATGTTAGTCAGTGAGAATGCAATTCTGGGAGATACCTAACTATCTTGAGACACTCCTTCTGACATTCCTGGAAGCTAATATTGACTCCTTCCTGCCTGCATCCCTTCGGCCAGGAATGCTCTACTGACTTTGTGTTGGAAACAATGGTAGTAGGTATCTACCACTCTCGGAATCGTATAAGCTACCAGTACAAACTCAGCTTCAGTTAGAAATGGAGTCTCGCTCAGCAGTTACTTCTCTATTAAGCGACGTATTGTTTCCAGTACAGCAGTAACTCGAAGGTCACCTGGTACAAGGACATTTCGACCGCCATAATGTTGTTTACTGCTGACCGACAGACTTGACGGTGTCCTCAGTAGAGATGATGGGATCAGTTGTGAAACCAATGATGATGGGTCTGGACTCCGGAGGTGACTAAGGTGCATCGCTGAATGAATAGTGACATTGGAAATGACACTGGGTGCTGGCGAGATCGAAATAGAGGCTTCATTTGGTGGGGGCAGAGATGGTTTCAGGGCTGGATTTGGTTCAGATACAAAGGGTGTAGATGTTGAGGAGACCTGGGTAGTCGAAATCGAACCTTCGATATGTGAGGTTGTAGCCTTTGTCCGCTTTCGCTTCTGCTTATCAGCCTGCAAAGTGAGTTTTCTCTTATGACTGTTTGCTGTACATGGCATTGGGGAGACAACTGCAGGAGTGGCCGGTACTGCTTTTGGAATTGAGGATGCGGCCTTGTGCAGTGGTGTTGTTGTTCGGGTGATTTTCAGAAGGCAGGAAGGTCAGAAAGGCATGGAATGTCAGAAAGACAGGAATGTCAGAAGGGCAGCAAAAGAGTGCAGTTGAGATGTAAACAAAGGGTAATGCAGGGTGGAAAAGGACTGACACGTCGCTGAGCATTGCGCCTGAAAAGTTTTCACAAAAAGGGGCAGATTTACACGATTTCATATTAGCTGATCACGAAAGAGTTCCGTACAATCAGTCAATCAAATACTAATAATGCCATGAAAACCCAAATGAGACTAAAAATATCTTTGTAAAATACAAAAATGACTCCACCCCATCCAAAGAGGATATGCAAAAACCCTATCTAACCCAACCACCAAATGCTAACCCAACCACCACATGCTAACCCAACCACCAAACGTGAACTTGAACCTACGTGTGTCAGTATGCTAGTCATTTGCAGTACTGTTAGATGTACCGAAAATCATCACTCAAATTGATGATCAATCTATGGTGGTATCAAACACGATACCTCGAGCTGTATGAAGCTCATACCGGTATTGACATCTTGGTGCATACCAATTGCTACTGACTCTGAAGACTCTTCAACACCCACCGATACTGACGAAACGTCACACATTGTCTCCTGCTCCACCAAAACCTGTGCCATTTGCAACCTCACCTCCAGCTATTGCTGTAACTCCACTGCCGCTCGCGATGTCGCCTCAACAATTTGGGCTGTCTCCACCATTCGTGTAACTCTGGCACTCATTGATTCCTCCAGCACAGATGATAACACATCTTGGAGAGAGGTACACTCGATGTGGTGAGTAGCAGTCACGTCCGGTTGTGTCATTGCCGAGTGATTTATTGACAAGTTGTTTATCGCAATGAACCTGGAAGCAGGTGTCGGACTCTCGAGCTGTTTGAAGGAACCAGGTATTCCTGGGGGAGATGATCGTGGTGGTGGTGGTGATGGGGGTGGTGTTGGTGGTGGTATAGTAGCTCATGCAATCATTGGAGGAGCAACTGCAATTGCCTTGAGAACAGCCACAACAATGAGAGAATTGTAAGCTGTAACAGAAAAGAAGGTGGCCACAGAGTCGTTGCTATTGAGTTGAGTCGCATTCCATGGCTGCAGAAAGACTTCGCTGGGTATGACTTGACACTCAGGATTACAACTGACATCTGTGGTAGGATATAGGCGACTCACAGCACGGTATACGGCCTTTGCGGTGAGCTTCTCGACTCGTGAGAGATATCATCTATGAGAGCTGTGGTGAACGAAGATGTCATTCCAACGGTCATAGCTTTCTGGGCTGTAGCTTTCAGGGTTGACAATGTAAACCCTGAAGGGGTATATAAGCGTTGGGCCGATAAGGATGGTATTGGCGGAGATGTT
This sequence comes from Wilcoxina mikolae CBS 423.85, assembly GCA_014904905.1. Classification (NCBI taxonomy): domain Eukaryota; kingdom Fungi; phylum Ascomycota; class Pezizomycetes; order Pezizales; family Pyronemataceae; genus Wilcoxina; species Wilcoxina mikolae. The sequence continues at coordinate 103,622 of MU122273.1, forward strand.
ATTGAGTTTCCGCTTCTTCTGCAGGGTAGAGGCAATGATGGTCTGTGACATTGCATGTTTGTTGGAGGGTGGCTGCAGCTTTGGTGTCCCGGGATACCAGGTGTCTTTCTTGGCAATGCCTCTGTGACGTTTGGAGTTGTCACGGTCGTCACAGTCATCGCAGTCATCGGAGATGTCGGAGTTGGGATTGGTATCAGTGTTGGTAGGTATAGGTAGATGTTCTTTGTGATATCGGTTCTTCTGCACCTGGGTTTTATCGAAACAGTCTTGGAGAAACGCCCAGAACCCACTTTACCATGCCATGTATCGTGGTTGAGTCGATGTCCGATGCTTCCACATCCCCTGAAACTGTGCAAAGAGTCTTGTAGTGACTGGGTCCAAAAAAACGATATCATATGTCAAGTCAATCGTGCCATCATCCTTGACAGCGTGAATGGTATTCATGCGAATAAGGCCCCGAATGTGCTCGGTCAAAAACTGCTTCGCGAAACCATTGAGAAGGAGAGTGTCCTTAATTGCATCGGGTTTCGAGGGGGTGGATGGGATCTTTTTGGGTGGCATTGCAACGTTCTGGGCTGAAAATAAGGTGTATGAGGGGTCGGTCAGGATTAGGGTTAATGTGTCTAAATACGACGGTGAGAGTGGTCACGGTAAATAGGTAAATATGGAGAAGATAGAGATCATGGAGAATAATTGATATGGAGGGAGTGTACTGCAGTATATATACAGTACAGAATAAGCCATCAAGGTGCTTGGAATCGTGTGGAGCGGCTCGCAGAGAAGTTGAAATTGTTGGTGATATCAAACATCATACTCAAAAAGGAGCTTTCCTGAGTGTGAGCCATCATCGGCACTTCCCTTCCGGCCTGAACGATACACCTCATGTTTCATACAACTCTGAGAGTTGTTCAAACCACTTCTTGAGAGTGAGACACACTCTTCATACGATTGTTGGGTCAAAGCGTCAAAGTCCGACAGTTTGGATTCCTATCATATGGCAGTGACATCAAGTTCCAACATAATGATGCAGTGTGGTGTCACAAACAGTCGGAACCTGCCATATAAAGTTTGAGAAGTGTCACTGGCATCTCTGGCAGTATATAGGCCTCTCCAGGCACTACCAATAGACACTGTATGGTGGTATCATGAACTCTGAACGTGTGTCTTGGCACACGAAATGAGTGATATTACATTTTTTCATTCACGTTTTGTATTATCCGACCGGCACAACTTCAAAAAAGCAAGCAAACAAGCAAGTCCATGGATTCTTTCTTATATTTGCCTAGCAATTAGGATCAAATTAGGCTCTGAGTATGCCTACATTGTGACAAACTCTGTCTGCAGGATATTCCAGTTTCTTGGCATTTTATATACGGCTCTGTAAGTTTTGTATGCCATGCGGCTCAATTACCTGCTTGGAAACACTCATAACATTCTGCCAACTGCATATACAGCCCTCAGCATTTTCTACACTATGTATACCATGTCTCCCATATGAACTCCAAATCGTTTCTGCCCTGTTTGCTTAAAACCTTACAAGCCTCACCAGTGGCTCTACAAATACATCGACAGCGACCATGCTCGATATCGCGCCCAACTTCTTGAGGCGAAGACAGACTCCAATCTCCCTGAACGTATTCAAAAACACTCACAGCGATGCATCGACGAATCTTACTCTAGTTTTCATGCCAACCATGGTTTTCATGAGAACCATAACTATGTTGACGATCCTGACGTGCTTCCTCAGTTGCAAACATGTCTTTCTCCAGAACTATCTGGGTCCGAATTTGACCCAAATACAAAAAGCTTCTCATATCCCGATGCTGGAGCCCCTGTCGCATACATTCCTACCCATGATGAGTACAATGCTGAGAACAATTCTGAGCAGTACTTACACAACCCCTTCCATCCGTTCGACAGTGAGGAGGAGTACAATTTTGCAGAGCTGGTCACATCGAAAGGTCTTACCGCAAACATCATCGACAACTTCTTGAATGGCAACCGTGGCCTTAAAGAGTCCGTGTGTGATTCTCTGAAATCGAATTACAACCTCCTCCAGAAAATCGACACAATGGAGGACATACTTGGCCATGACTCCTGGAAGAAAGCTACGTTGCAGATGGCATGGAATGCACATCATCCAGATGCAATTGAGTTTTGGCACCATGACCTTATAGAGAGTGCAAAATGGCTACTCTGGCAGCCAGCATATGAGGGATATCTTACATACACTCCGAAATGATGCTTCAATAATGCTGCGCACCGTGTTTACAATGAGATGCATACTGGAGACTGGTGGTGAGATAAGTAGGTAAGCTTCCTTCGTATACCCTTTACAATGCTCTATACCCTTTACAATGCCCCATACCCTTTACAATGCTCTATACCTGTTACAATACTCACAATTGTGTAGACAACACTACCAGTCGGTTACACGGTGGTGCCAATGATATTCACGTCTGATGGCACCCACCTTACGAACTTCTCTGGCGACAAGAAGGTATGGCCAATATATATAACAATCGGCAACCTATCCATAGCCACATGGATGAAGCACACAATACACAGCATATTGTTGGTCTTCCTTTTGCCCATTCCCATCAAGATGCGTGATATCACCCTCAAAAGAAGAAATGCTCAGAGGGAACATAATCGAATGGTCACTCAGAACATGCTGCAGCATGTGTTGCAACCCCTACTCAATTCTGACTCGGAGACCCACATCTTCTATACCCGCTGTGCCGATGGCAACATCAGACATTGTTATTCGACACTGGCTATATGGATGGCCGATTACCCTGAGCACCATGATCTTCACAACATCAAGAATGGAGTATGCTACTGAAGCGAATGCTCCATGCAGGAAATTGATACTCTACTCCGCCGACATGAGCAACACAATCTCCGTAATTATATTATCTATCGTATACTCTCAGATTCAAATACACCTCTGAGCATCGCTGATATCAAACACCACGATATCAATCCAAGCTTCAACATCTTATAGTATCTCGATTGTGTCACAAGTAATCTTCCCAAGCCTGATCTCCTCTACAGGATGCAAATTGGGATATTAAAGTACCTCCTGATATGGCTTCACGACTTTCTCAAGCAGCATAAGCAACTTGATCAGTTCAATGATATTTGGCTCTCGGTGTCTGCGTACCTTGATATGATGAAGCCAAGATGTGTATATGAGGAGGTTTCGCATTAGAATGGAGGAGAAATCAAGACGATGACACGATTCCTTGTGGGTGTCATATACAATACTCCGCGGGACCCAAGCCCCTCTCAGCGCAGTTCTTTCTGACCAGGCAGTTGAGTGCTCTCGCTCTCTTATTGAGTTCTGTTTCTATTGCCAGTATGACTCTCACGATGATGAAATGCTAGAGCTCATGCACAATACTCTACGTCGCTTTCAGGATTCGAAGGATGTGTTTCAACAATTCAGGGCTGGGAAATAACTGGCAGCAGAGGTCAAGAGAGACGTACAGAATTGTGTGCCGAGCGGATTGCCGAGTTGCATTTCGAGGAAAACAAGAAGGAAATGGTGGCCTTTTGACAGCGTATTTGCGATGCCTGGAAAAGTATTATCGATGCAGAAATGGTCGAATATATTGAAGAGGATAGCGATTTCAACTTTCCAAATATACGTCTCATGAAGCATTTCTGAGAGCAGATACAACAGTATGGTTCGCTTAAACAGTGGTCAATGGAGTTCGGAGAAAGTTCTCACCAGAAGCAGATTAAGGATGGGTTTAATGCCTCCAACAAGATGGGTAATTACTACACTCAGATAATCAACTACTACCTTCGGAGTGATACATTCTCTGTCAGAAAGGCCAATCGTGACGCATGGAATTATAAACGAGCTGCTCCACAGACGATGGAAGTGACGGTGGAAGTGACAGTGAAAGTGACGGTGGAAGTAACAGTGAAAGTAACAGTGGAAGTAATGGCAGAAGTGATGGCGGAAGCGACCACTACCAGTAGACATAATTTATTGAGGTTCATATCTCCACTGCAGTACAAAGGAAAAGATAAAGTCAAGGATGTTCAAGGTCTCTTGATAACAATCAGTGATGACTTCCTCCAAAATATTCTGTACGATACCACCTGTCTTTTCTTACAGTCCAAGCAGGTTAATATCGATTCGGATGATCTCTTGAGTGGTACTGCTGCAATTTACCATGGATTGGAGGTAGAATCACGTAATATGTATGACCAGTGCATCATTCAAAAGCTCAGATTTACTGGAGATAAATGATGGTATTGTGGGGCTGCCCGCCATGACTAGCTATGGGTTCAAACTTCGCAATGTAAGGAGTCTCACAAGACACTGCAGGAATGTATACCGTACCATATTCTTCATCTATTCAAGCTGCGAGTCGTCCATCTGCGTGGCACGAATACCTTTTGGCTAGCATACCTTGAAGTGATGAAGCCTTCCATCTGTGGAATGCTGGAAAGTACGTCGCAGCTGGTTAGAATAGTGAAACCATCTTCCAGAGGTGCATACACAGTTATTAGTGCAGGAAATATTGTAGGTATGGTTCACTTAATTCCAGAGGAGCCCATTTCGTTGGAGTCGGAGAATAAAGGATGGATAGTCAATAGTCATATAGACCTAGTGACCTGGAACGATATTTATTATATACTAGAGGACGAGTTGAATACAGCGGTGAAGAGGGTATAAATGGTGTTTAGAACTGTAAGTTGTTTAGAACTGTAAATAGACTTAATAAATATTATTTTGTGATAGGTAGACCTTCACACCTAGTACTGATAGGCAGACCTTCAAGTTGCTTGCATTCAGCCAAGACATGGATGCAAGCAAAGTAGTTCTCCATGGAAAACGACCTTATGGTGTAATATGCCGTTCATAGCATCGTCATTACAATGCCCAGAGCATTGTTGCCACTGAGTACCAAGCACCAATAGGTAGACCTTCAAGTTGCTTGTGTCCAGCCAAGACATGGATGCTCGCAACATTATGGTGAAATATGCCATGCATAGCATTGTCATTATAATGCTCAGAGCAGTATTGCCACCAAGTACCAAGCACCATGCAATTCACTGGCCAGACGAAGAATACGGTATATTAAGTGTCACAAAGTGCTGTACAGAGTGACATGCTACCATGTGAATACCAAGTACCAGGAGTTGTTTTTGGAGTCCCTCACATCATAACGTTGCGGACTTACATGTTACCCTGCCAACTGATGTTCCAGGTACTCCTGGCGCACCACCGATATTCCAGATACTCCTGGTATACCACCGATGTTCCAGGCACTCCTGACACACCACCGACCTCTGGGTGTAATTAACATACCCAGGCGCAGGGATTTATTCCTGATGTATATGCTCATCGTGATTTCTCCTCTATTCCTATGCTAAACCTCTTCATATGCACATCTTGGCAGTGTCATATCAAGGTATGCAGGCACCGAGAGACAGAAATTATTGAACTTGTCAAGCCGCTTATGCTGCAGCAGAAATTCGTAAAGCCATGTCAGCAGTTACTTCAATATCGCAATTTGCATCGTGTGGAGTATATAATGATTGGGAAGATCGCTTGTAACGCAATCTAGATACCATATGATGTTGAAATCTGGATTGACATCGTGGTATTTGAGATCAGCGATGCTCAGGGGTGTATTTGAATGTTAGAGTATATGATACATAGTATAATCCTGGAGGTTGTGTCGCTTATGCCAGCGGAATTGATTGTCCAGTTCCTGCAAGGGGCATTCACACCAGTAGCATACACCATTCTTGAAATTGTGAAGGTGAGGGTACTCATGATAATTGGCTATCCATGCAGCTAGTATCGAATCACAATACCTGACGCTGATATCGGTACAGATGGCATAGAAGGTAGGGGCCTCAGAATTGAGTAGGGGTTTCAACACATACTCCAGTACATTCTGAGAGTCCATTCGGTTCTGCTCTATCTGAACATTTCTTCTTTTCAGGAGGACATCGTGCATCTTGACAGAAATGGGCAAAAGGGCGATCAACAATATACTGTGCAATATGTGCTTCATCTATGCGGCTGCAGATAGGTTGCCAATTGTCATATATATTGGCCATACCTTCTTGTCAATAGAAAAGTTCATGAGGTGGGTGCCATCAGGTATAAATAGTATCTGCACCAGCATGCCACTGACAAGTAGTATTGTCTGAACAATTGTGAACATTGTAAAGGATATTCCGAGAAGGAAGCTAACCTGCTTGTGCCACCACCAGTCTCCAGAATATATCTCATTGTAAACATGGTGCGCAGCATCATTGAAGCAATGTTTCAGAGTATATATAAGATGTTCTCCATATGGTGGTTGCCAGAGTAGCCATTTTGCACAGTGTACAAGGTCACAGTACCAAAACTCAATTGAATTTGAATGCTGCACATTCCATGCCATCTGCAACCTAGCTTTCTTCTAGGAGCCATGGTCAAGTCCATCCTCCATCGCATCTATTTTCTGTCGGAAATTGTAATTCAATTTCAGAGAATCACGTACACACAATTTAAGGTCGCCATTACCCTTCAACAGGTCATCAGAGATGTTGGCTGAAAGATATTTCAATGCGACCAGTTCCATAAAATTGTACTCCTCCTCACAATCGAAGGCATAAAATGTATTGTCCAGGGAGTACTCAGCATTGTACTCATTATCAGTCAGAACGTATGCGATAGGGGCTCCCGCATCAGGATATGAGAAGCTTTTTGAGTCAAATTCAAATAGTTCTGGAGAAGTAGATGTGTAAAATGGAGGAAACGCCTCAGGATCGTCAAAGTGGTAATGGTTGGCATAATCAACACTGTAAGAATCTTGGACATATCGCTGAGAGTTTATTCCAATGTATTCAGAGGGTCTGGAGTCTGTCTTCGCCACAAGACGTTGGACGCAATATTCAAGATGGTCGCTGTCGATGTATTTTTCTAGAACTACACGTCAGACATATAAGGTTTCAAGCATACAGGGAAGAAACGATTCGGAGTTCGTATAGGAGCTATGGTACATATGGTGTCGACAATACTGAGGGCTGTATATGCAGTTTGCAGAATAATTTGAGCATTGCTATGCATGGGTCATTGCCATGCAGAGATAGGGCAATTGAGTCGCATGGTGTGCAAAACTCACAGATCTGTATATAAAAAGCCAATACCCTGAAAAATACTGCAGACACAGTTTGTCACGATGTAGCCATGGCCACAACCTAATCTGATCCTAATTACAATGTAAATATAAGAAAGAATCTATGAACGTTCTTTTTTGCTTGGTTTTTGATGTTAGACTGGGCAGATAATATGAAATGCAGATGAATACATGTAATATCACTCATTTTGTGTGCCAAGTCATGAGTTCAGAGTTCATGATACAACCGTACAGTATCAATTGGTAGTACTTGGAGAGGCTTATGTACTACCAGAGATGCTGGTAACACTTCTCTTACTTCATATGGTAGGTCCTGACTGTCTGTCACACCAAACTGCATCATTATATTGCAACCTGATGTCACTGCCGTATGGTAGGAATTCAAACTGACAGACATCAACACTTTCATCCAACATTCACATAACAAGTGTGTCTCATACTCAAGAAGTCATTCGAACAATTCCAGAGTCGTATACTATATGTGGTACATCGTTCAGGGCAGAAGAGACATGCCGTTGGTGGCTCGCAATTAGGAAAGCTCCTTTTCAAGTATAATATTTGATATCACAAATGGTTTCAACTATTCTACGATCCGCTCCACTCGATTCCCTTACCTTGTTGGCCCATTCTGCATTGTATATATACTGCCCTACTCTATTTCCATTTCGATTCTTCTCCATCATCTTGATCTACTCCATCCTTACACATTTATCACTCTTATCATCATTGTTAAACACATCAACCCTAACCCTGAAGGACTCTCAAACACCTTATATACAGCTCAGAAGGTTGCAATGTTATCCAAAAGAATCTCATCCACCCCCTCCAAGACTGATGCAATCAAGGAAAGTCTCCACCTAGATGGTTTTGGATAAATGTTCTTGGCTGAATACATTCAGGACCTTTTTCGCATGTATACCATTCATGGTTTCAGGGATGATGGGGTGATTGACTTGATGTATGATATTCTTTTTGTTGACCCAGTTACTCCAATATATGTTGCAGAGTATCAGGGGATGTGGAAGCATCAGGCATTGACTCAACCATCATACATAAAATAATGGAGTGGGTTCAGGATATTTCTCTAAGGCTGTTTCGATAACACTGGGATACAGATGAAAAGATATCACAAAGGAAATCCACCATTGCCTACCAATACCGACTCGAACTCAGACAACTGCAACAACCCCAACCGTTGTACAGACTATGTCAGGAAAGACACCTGGTATCCCATAACACCAAAGCGGCAGCCACCCACATACAAACATGCAAGACCACCAACCATCATTGCCTCTGTACTCCAGAAGAAACCAAAACTCAATGAGATCTCCATCAATACCATCCCTACCTGCCCAATACTCATATACCCTTTCAGGCTTTGTATTGTCGACTTCAAAAGCTATGGCCCAGAAACCTATGACCATTGGAACGAAATCTACGTTAACCCAGCTCGAATAGACAGCATCTCTCACAAGTCTAGATGATCACCTCAAATGGTATATATCGTGCTGTGAGTCGCCTATATCCTGCCAGAGATGTCAGTTGTATTCTTGGGTATCTAGTCATACAAGGCGAAACCTCTCTGTAGTCATGGAATGTGATTCGACTCAATAGCAATGAATCGGTAGCCACCTTCTTGTCTGTTACAACTCATAATACTCTCATTGTTGTGGCTGTTCCGAAGGCAATAGGAGCTACTCCACCACCACAACCACCACTACTACAACTACGATCGTCTTCCTGAGGAACACCTGGTACCTCTGACTCTGCCAAGAGCCCGAAATCTGTTTCCAGGTTCATTGCAATAAACCACTCTTCAATAACACAATCGGAGGTGACTGCTACTCACCAGATCAATTGTACCTCTCTCCAAGATATCAGGATTGCATAAATGGTGGAGATAGTACCCATTGTGGAGGCGACATCACGAGTGGTAGTGGAGTTACAACAATAGCAGGAGGCGAGATTTCAAATGGCAGAGATTTTGGTAGAGAAAGAGACAATGTGCGATGTTTCGTCGGTGTCAGTGGGTATTGACAAGTCTTTGAAGTGAGTGGCAATTGGAACACACCAAGATACCAATACCAGTATGATCTTCACACAACTTGAGGCGTTACATTTGATCCCACCATAGATAGATCAGCAATTTTAGTGATGGTTATCTGTATATGCAACATTATTCCAACTGACTAGTATACTGACATATAAGATAGTTTCGCGTTTGGGGGTTGAGATAGATAGGATATTTGCATATCCTCTTTGGGTGGGATGGAGTCGTTTTTGCATTTCATAGAGTTGTTTTTAGTCTCATTTGGATTTTCCTGACATATATTGGTATTTGATTGACTCATTGTATGCGATACTGTCATGACAAGCTAATACGAAACTGTGTGAATCTGCCCCTTTATGAGTAAACATTTTACATGTAATACTCAGTAATGTATGAGTCCTTTCCACACAGCATTACCCTTCATCTACATCGGGAATATGAAATTCCAAGTCCATCTACTGCAACTGCACTCTTTTTGTGCCTTTCTGACATTCCTACCTTCTGACAATTACCCTAACAACAAAGCCACTGTACAAGGCCACATTCTCAATTCACAAAGCAGCACTGGCCACTACGAGAGTTGTCACCTCAATGCTAAGTACAGCAAACGGTCATAAGAGGAAACTCACTTTGTAGTCTTACAAGCAGAAGCGAAAGAGGATGAAGACTACAGCTTCACATATCGAAGGTTCAATTGTCGACTACTCAGACCTCCTCAGTATCAATACTCAGTATATCCATGCTAAATCCAACCGTGAAACCCTCTCTGTCCCCATCGAATCAAACCTCCAATTCGATGTCACAAGCACTCAGTATCATTTGCAATGTCGGTATTTGTTCAGCGATGTACTTGAGTCACCTCCAAAGTCCACACCCATTATCATCAGCTTTACAACTCATCCTATTATCTCCGATGAGGACACTGTCGAGTCTGTTGGTCAGCAGTAACAGATATGTCAGTTGAAGTATCATTGTACCATGTGACCTTGGAGTTACTGCTGTACTGGAAACGATGAGTCGCATGATGGAGAAGCAACTGCTGAGCCAGACACCATTTCCAACTGGAGCTGAGGTTCTGCTTGTAGCTTATATAATTCCTAGAGTGGTAGATACTGACTAACATATCGTTGTCAACAAAAAGTGAGTACACCATTCCTGGCCGAAGGTATGCAGGCAGAAAGGAGTGAAAATTACCTTTCAGGAACGTGAGAAGGAGTGTCTCAAGATAGTTATGTATCTTTTGGAATGGTATTTCCACTGACAAATCGGACATATGTCACTTCCAACACAGTTGCAATGCAGTCAAATCGCATATTAGCAAGAAGGCCTATTAGTATAAAGGGAGACTATACAACTTGCACCATTTCGATGATGATGAGCGTCACATACACATTGACCTAATACTTTCGGATTTACATTCTTTGTGCACCAATGTGATTATACAAATGAACCTGATGTTATTTCAACCTGATATGAGTTCTGTCTGCAACTTGTAGCATCGCTAATGCTATCAGGAAGGAGCTAGCTTCTTTCTTGTCAAGGAGATTCTACGATTTCTATATTCACATTTCTTCTAATTACTGCACAAATGCAGCAAGCATTCCGATGATTTCCATGACTAGTTTTGAGTACAGACACCCGCAGCAGTGATTGTGTTAACATGAACAGCATTGCATTACGTACTGACAGAGTGGCAAAGACATGAAGGTGTAGTTCCAATAAAGGTTCAAATCGATGACTTCCAAATCTGACGCAACAAGTCTGAGTGGGAGTACTACTTCAATCGAGATGATGACAGCGGCAAGTATGGCCTTCACAATGTATGCAATCGTTCTAATATTTATTGTGCACAGACGTACATTGATATCATGAATATTTGAAACGATCTCCCATTTCCATTGAGATAGAAGGTAATCAAGTCCATGAGGTTGGCTCTTAACAATCTCATTCTACATGAGACAGGAGCAAATAACATGCCACCAGTTACCAAGCCTCATTCGAATGGTAATAAATAAGACTGCTATAGAAGCCCTGATGATGGAGCCGGACATTGAGACTCCGATCATTTCTGCGATCAGCATCTCAATTGCCAAAGATTTCTCTTTCGATGCTGAGGATGAGATTAATGATCGCAACAACAAGTATGATGATAGGTATGTTGCCAGGAGTTATGCTCAGCAATATCAGGGTCTCAAGTTGGATGATGATAAGGTTGAGAATAAGGATGATAAGGATGAGGATGAGGGGAAGAATCAGAATGAGGATGAAAATAAGGACGAGTACAAGGACATAGAGTCTGAGTTAGTATATGACTGTGAAGGAGAGAGTAGTTTAGAGGATGTTCTTCAAGCTGACTGCGACATGTAGCTTGGCATTTATAATAGTTGACATTTGAAACAGAAAAGTGTATATATTAGATTTTAATATGAAATATGTACACTTACATCACTGCACTGTACCCATCGCTCGAGATATGAATGCAATGTAGCATATCATATAGATGTTGCATTCTGTGAACATTGCATTATGTTACGGTATATATTGCACTCATCAGTCACATGACTAGTATTGTAGATCAAAAGGTGTACACACTGCATGGATGCGTTAGTATGAATTATATGCACTGTATAGCTACCTCATCAAGGAATCCTGCGTCAGGAGGTGTAAGGGCAATGCCAGGGGTTGTATATAAGCACATGCAGTGTCTCTCGACAAGGAAGATCAAGAGATTTCATTTGAAGCGACCGATGCACCCTAAACATTTTGGCGTCCATAATGTGACTTGGTTTCTTTCCCAATACTTTCAATCGTATGAATGATGCTCTGTATAGCTTTCACAATTGAATCATATCTTACGACAATATTGGGCGCAAAAGAAAACAACTGACGCATTGAAAGAGTTGCAGACAGAGCTCAATAAGTAGTGAGACTCAGATATGAGAAATAGCAGAAATTGCTCTCTCTAGGAATGAAAATGTCAACTCGATGACTGGAACGATTGGGCAAAGTCGAAAGTAGTTGATCTCCTGGAGGAGGAGTTAATAATAAACTTTCCAATGGTTCTTATAAGACAGACTTCTGACGATGTATCGAGTCATTTGGGTGGTTGCAGCAGTTGTCTACTGTGATCTATTAAGCGTCTCACAAAATACAAATCAAACCGGGATATTGGCCTACAGAATGACCAGAGATATATATCAGCAGATCCTTAATTAATTTCTCTTATTAGATGCATTTGCAGTATGACGAATAAACCTCAACGCAAATCGTTTCAGCAATATTACTCATTGGCTATCCAATCTGGCTGAAATATATTACATTGCTACCACAGGAAGAAGAAGTATGGAAGGTTTCAAAGTCAAGCGACAGGTATAGTTTGGTACGATACAGTTGGGTGTAACTATGTTCAGAGATATTTACAATTTGTATTGCCATGACAGTATTCTCCATAGGTGTGTGGTCAACTCGACGATAGCATATTTGAACACTTCAAAGTTATACATCAACATCGATAACCTATGAATAGTATTGGCAATGATCCGAATAGGTTCGAGATGGTTCTAACCGAGCAGGAGTTCGATTCAGATTTGATGTGGGATTTGTGAAATTTAACTGATTTGTCACAAACTGATTCGTGAACCATTGATTGTCGAACGAACATAAGTACACCTGTTCTTATCCGATTGCGTCGATTGTTAGTGCGTTCAAAAGAGCTCGATCCTAGCTATACATTGCATCCAATATTGCGAGATTCACACAAGAATGTGCTTATTTGTTTGTGTTCCAGATTGTGGGCTGAAATGGTTGGATTTGAGGTGAATGGCTTGGTAAGGATCCACTTCGCTCGAACTGAACCTGTTTGTCAATGGTACGAACTTCCAACAGTTCGTTGCAAACACTATATATGAGAAATTGCAGGCTACTGGAGAGATAAAATAGTATATACAACCACCAAGAAATGATTGTAATGAGTGATAATAGCCCGTCAATATCAGAGATTGCCAGAACGTACTTATAATGCATTGCAAGAATGTACACAATTTCAATTACTTCATGTTTCCAAACTCCAAATTTCCAGTCGTGTGATAAATTTATTATTTATGATGGTGACAAAATCAGTCCATGGAGTATTGCCCAGTACCATTGCTTCGATTGTCAGATTTCTTACAGTATCAGAATAGATTGCTTACAAGGCACTGGCTACAGGTCACATTGGTGGTACTACTCATCTTAAACCTGACATTCTATTCACTTCAAACGAGAATAACTCTGACTAGATTGTAAATAATTATATTGATTTGAAAACATGGAATATGATTAATTATGTAATGGAGGAGGATCTGAATGAGGTGCTCGTGGGTGGGAAAAAAAGGCTTCATTAATACAAATAGTTATTTAGACAATTTTTCAAGTTGTACATATATTTGCCAAATTGATACTAGAAATAGTTTCCATATACCATGTATATACTCCAAAGAATTTGCCCAGAGTTGAGTTATGAGATATGTATATCGATGATGTAACAATATTAAAATAAGAAGATTCCTTGATGATATTGTAATGCAAAGCCATATCGAATCAACCTCACAAGTTACCTTGTCGACTTTGAATTATCTACAGACAATTAATATATAAATATTGTAATTAAATAATATATAAGGATAGTGACAGTAGATTGACTACCAATGTACATAATTGTTATAACAACCTGATACGGTATATGTACAATGGAATACAACTTGCAGATGAAATACCTCAATAGAATTTCCATAGCATAGAACTTGAGTGACTATGAGTTGTCTATAAACAAAGTGAATAGATTGTGATGAAATTATGTCTAAGGATAGTAACCGTAGATTGACTACCAATGTACATAGATGTCATAACAATCTGGCAAGGTGTATACACAATGGTATACAACTTGCAGACAAATAATCTCGATAGAATCTTCATGACCTTGTACAGCAGCAACAGTGAGTTGTCTATAGATGATGTAAATAGATACATTATTCCAATACATAGTTGCAAGTAGGATTGATCTCGCTTACAGTTGCACTAACAACTTCAAGTGTTGATACAGATTTGACTTTCAGCATGGTTCCCACCTATATATGCTACTGATGCACCCACTTCAGCAGGGGGTTATATAGGTGAGTATGGTGACTACGTAAATGGAAATGTTTTCCTGATGTATCTCATGGTGAGAATTTTCAGGAATCATTTGATCGTACTCCTGATCATTGTAATTGAGTTCTATATGGATCTGAATATTACTTGGTGTAATGTGTTGGACCGAAGGTGAAGTCAGTTGGCCAAGAGAAGGCTGCTTGGTATTATATCTTTCAAATGAGGAGGGTATATATTTGTTGTCCAGGTGACAAGAATAGTAGATATGCACAATTATAAAGAGCTTGTCATTGGTATGAGTATCTTGTATTTCAATTGGTGACATCAGCAAAAACACGTTTTTCTTTTTGAGGTTTCTGAGGTTTCTGCCGGGTTTCCAAGGTTTCTGAAATTGGCTGGTATCGTATTTTCTCAAATTAGGTTATTGAAAGCTTGATATCATTACTGAAATGACCGATTGGATTTTCTGAACAGTGAACTTTCTGATAATAGGAAGATCCATGTTGATGTTTCCATCCCAGCCAGAGTACAATTTGTCCCTGCTGATTTCGGACTTAGAAAACATTCCCACTAACCTTCAACCCCTGAAGCCTAATTTCTCTCGTTGCACCATCTATTTGCACTGTTGTCACCATCACTATCACCATCACCATTACCCTGACAACCATTTACACCCCTGAAGCATAATATTACTTGCTCCACCCTTTATTTGCATGGGTGTCACCATCACCATTACCATTGCCATCACCATCACCATCACCATTGCCATCACCATCCCCATCACCATCACCATCCCCATCACCCTGACAACTATTTATACTGCTGAACTCTATATTTACTCGCTCCACTCTTTATTCGCACTGGTATCACCAACACCATCACCATCACCATCACCATCGCCATCAGCCTGATAACCTTTTACACCCCTGAATTCTTATTTCAATCGCTCCACCCTTTATTTGCACTGGTTTCACCATCTCCATCACCATCACCATCGCAACCCTCCTCTGCCTCCTCGAGTGCAGACCCCCTTCGAACTTTTGCAGATCAACTCCGGTTGACTCGTGAATAGAGCCATTTGATTCGTCTCACCGAGTACATTGGGACGGTGCAAGCATGCTAGCGTATATCCATTATTGGCACTCGACTGGCTGCTCTATTGCTCCTCCTCCTCCTCCTCCTCCTCCTCCTCCTTCCACTGAATTCGTCTAACCTTTGCAGTTC
>MU122273.1:119542-163052 GCA_014904905.1 Wilcoxina mikolae CBS 423.85
GCCGAGTACATTAAGACGGTGCAAGCACGTTGGGATACGTCCATTATTGGCTCTTGACTGGCTGCTCTACTCTTAGTATTTTAGTCAAATTGGGTGGTAGGGATAAAATAAGATTGTGAAGCTAGTAATTAGTTTCAGAGGCTACATCTTAGTTTAATGAGAACTCGTATACAAGCGTACTTTAGTTTGGAAATTACATTTGTGACATTAATTGTGAAGCGTAAGGGGCGAAAACATAAATTTCCACTTTGCCTAGTGAGGTTCATGAAGCTTTCATGAATGTGTTCTGAACGTCTCATTACATCTTCGCGACGATGCACCCCTGAGTGACATTCTCGCCAACGTCTACATTGTGTTTTGGCTTTCATGGGCGCAGAATGTTGAATAGCCTTAATCAACAAAAATCCGTTTTTGCTGATGGAACCACTTCAATGGAGTGAAGATGAAGTTTGAGGCTGAATATATCTGAGCCTACAAATTAATAGCTTGGAAAGGAGTATGTATAATGAAAAACTAAATGAAATTAAAAAGGTACATATTGAACAAAGTTGAGGAAGTATGAAAGTTCTTGAAATAAATAACATAATCATGATTGAATGAACACTCTTTATCATAGCTTATAAATTACATCAGGTGGTAGTACCTATGCAATCCATCTACAGAAATTATTTGGACCTGTCAGCATATGTATCATCAATTGAAAGGAGATTCACTCCTTGTTTTTAATTCATTGAAAAAGTGAGAATAGTTGATATAAATATTAGGGTACACCTGAACAGACTATAACATTCTTATATGAGCCCGTCCATTCGGATATATCAATAGAGATAGATATGATTGCAAACGAGATAATGTGATCAAGTCGATTAGTATGTATATGAAATTATTGCTACAGTGCAATTGTACTTGCAGTCAGTCTATTTTAAGTTGGTACTTATCCAGCCATCAGCTTGATCAAACAGGTTGCTTACATTCTGTCAAGATATAGATACGTGCAAAGTGATTGGCTGGCATGGCATTATCACCCATTCAAGAAGCAGACTTTCTTAGCTGCTGCAAACAAATATATGATAGATGACAAGAATCAGTGTACACAGCTCCATATTACTTATAAGTTCCATAAATGATCAGTGTTATCAAGGTGTCCTTACAACAGACTCAGTGCACAGGGAAACTACAATTCTGGTGATAGGTGGTCAATAATCCATGCCAATACAATGCGTACTGGTACGAAATCCATAAGAAGAGAAGAAGAGAAAATGACAACAAATCGATTTATTGTCGACCTCATTCTTCCAATTATCCATATTGACTAAGGTTGTAGATTCACAATTCAATTTATGGATCAGGCCAGTGGATACGAATCAAAAATACCTTAGTCTCATGGCTTTGAAGGGTACTCATGATGGAATTCAACTACAAGCTTTTCAGTATTCTCAAGGTCTTTGGTGGACTACCAGCTTGTTCAGATATAGATGTATCAGGTCCATTGAACAAGGTAGTTGAGCTTTCAGTGGTGTGGTTGAAAATTAAGAATCTGATCAATATCCCAATTGTCAGTATAATTGACGATCGTTCGCTGTGATATTGAGGGTAGCTCGCTGATGTCCAGCAGGATATATTAGTCAAGCAATGACAAATAAAAACATTATAGATATGCATTAATTTGGGCAACTCTAATCTAAAAGGTTTCATATTAATGATTTTACTCACAATGTATGGCTCAACATACTTGAAATATAGCTTCTCTGAGGGTCTTGAAATGCAAATATTTTGAGACAATAATCAGATCTTGTAGTGAATTTCGAAGCTCAATTCTTTGCTACTGACATATTGTATCTACTGTTTTTAGATGTGAAATAGGTTCTTTCAAATAATGTTGTGAGTTTTGTCCAACACTGGAGCTATTACATCCACCAGTGGTTCGGACCAAAATGTTGGTGGCCTCATATACCACGAATTGCAACATGAGATAGTAGTTGTAATTGGCTCAAAAAATAGTTATCCTGATCAAAGTGTGTACAGAGTTGTTGTACGCAAATTCTACCAATGGCTATAAATTCATCCAAACAATCTGCTTGTAGTTGCAGAAGGCATAAAGGTACTATTGTATTATCTGATTCTGCCACTCAGTCTGACTGTCTGTCTGCAGATAAACTACTGTCGACTGTGAATGATAAAAACTCATGTGACTGTAGATTCTTGTTCAGACTTGGCTTGAATATTGAGTACCACAATCAGTGATAAAATGTTCAGGTATGCTGTACCTACAGATGACCTACTCAAAGAAGAGCAAAACCAGTTCGGACAAGTCGATAATCTTCTGGCAGGGCCGATAGATCATCTCATTTGTCACTCAATCCAGTATGATTAGGATATTTATATATCCAGACGTATTCAACTGGAGTAGATTAGTAATGAAATCCAAGGTGACACCCTCTCAGGGCCATCATGGTGGTGGCAGCACAATGTTTAAAATATGGTGGTATGCTGTGAGACTTTCATTCAGTACCATACTTTACAGCCAGTCACATATTGCTGTAAGTATATATCCATTACAGATCAATAGAAATTTCTAGATACTAGTTCAGCGGTTGTAAGAGCACCAAAGTAATCAAATTCAGAGTTGTTATGATACAGTCATATCAATTTACCATGCAGAGCTTATCCACAAGGAAATATATCCTCTCCTGATATATCAG
Organism: Wilcoxina mikolae CBS 423.85; assembly: GCA_014904905.1. Lineage (NCBI taxonomy): Eukaryota > Fungi > Ascomycota > Pezizomycetes > Pezizales > Pyronemataceae > Wilcoxina > Wilcoxina mikolae. The sequence continues at coordinate 122,245 of MU122273.1, forward strand.
TATTCCTGCACCAACTCTTCATTGGCTTATGTAAGCAGTCTCTGTAGTCGTAGGAAGATCAACTAATATTCTCAAGATGTAAAATACCTGGTTGTCAGTAGCTTAAATCGAATTAGATGTGCCTGAGGTTATCATAAGGTCTGATCTTGGTGGTGGCTGCCAGGCTGACGAAGAGTTAAATGATGGGCTTCATATAGCTGATCTCATAATCGGCCAAGATTTTGGTACGTTGCAGGTAACAGATAATGAAATCATATAAGAATATAATCTCTGACCTGTTGGCTTGCCTATAGGAGACAATTTTGTATATCAAAAATTGATGGAGATTTTTGTGATCACACTGCACCAGGACTGTGTGTCAAGCACTATCGAGATAATGCTGCTACTGTTTCATCCTTTCCATAATAGCAAGATGCATACAATCATATATATCGTAATTATGCTTAGGCAGAGAGTATGTCCAAGAGTAAGACCAGACTGGATGATACAGTCTAAAGCCATTGTTAGTGTTCGCAATGAACTGGTGGGGCTTCGTTCTATTGACGAACCGGTTCAGTTCGAACGAAGTCAATTGTTGCCAGGTCTTTACATATCGAATCGCACCATGTTGCCATACAATCTGCAACAACAATTATTACGTGAGTTCTTGTCCGTTTGGCTTGTGTAATGGCGGTACCAGGTGGACTTGAGCTCGCAAGCATACTTGGCCCTCGCAAGTGCACTTGGCTCTCAAACGCACTTGGCTGCCGGAGCCGGATAATCGCCCTTCATAAATTATTACCTCGCGAAGTGCTTTTGACATTCTAGCAATTAACTTACTTACATACCGTACAATTGATATCTTTATCACATATTCTCGTTTGCAACCGTATCTACGCATATTTATCCGTACGAGGACATACGGCCTAATACAATTATCGCTTTTCAGTCACCAGATATGTTTCGCTGATGGAATTTCATGATTTCGTTACTTTTTCGATGCGTCAGACCTACACTGAGAACTATCGTTAGATTGTCGATACAAGATAAGTAATCATCCATTGAGTTAACAGTAGTAGGGACGATTCCGAGATGATTTTGATGCCAATCAGTCCCGAGAGATGTATTGCCTGCCATGATAGGCACTCCTGAGAACTTGAAAACTCTATTTTCGACCTACAATAAGTATCATCACTAGATCAACGCATCAGTATAAGTATTCCTATATCGAGTCAATTGACTACTGCAGAGACGATTCCGAGGCGATTTGGAGGTCAATCGATTCGAAGAGTCACATCACTGACCGTGATCGTTATACAGACGATTTCACAACAATTCCGAGATCATCTGGACATCAATCGATCCTGGGAAATGTGTCAGCGGTCCTTATAGTCGCTGCTAAGAAGACTTCGAAACATGTTTATCGAGATCCATCGCATATGAACGGACGATCGAGATGAATCGAACCTAATTGAGTATAAAATGCTAGCAAACGTCACTACTCGGAATCCATACAGATGATCATCGCTAGAGTGATGATTCGAGATAAGTATTCCATCTATTGGAGTTGAATGACGTTAGCAGAGCCAATTCCGAGAGGATTTGGAGGTCAATCGATCCTGATACACTCGTGATCGGCCTGATGGCCACACCCATGAGAAGACCTCGAAACACGTTCAACAAGATCAATCATATATGTATGAAACATCGATGGCAACCTATTTAGTAGCTCGAAGTGCTAGCGAAGCCTTCATTGACGATACCGTTATACGCGTCGATTCATGGGTTCTACGATAGTTACCCCTGAACCTTCCGATTTATTGACGATCAAGCCTGGTGAGAAGTCACCGATCATAAACACGCTCGATCAAGTACACTTGACGATTGCCTTCTTACGATCTGAGCGAAAGCACCGAAGCGTACCTACAAAGCTGCACCTATGCAGAACAAGTACACGAGTACGGATGTACACTTACGCAGAAAGACTACCGATGGCTCTGAGTGGGAAGTTTAACCTGTGAATGTTCTAAAGTGTCAAGCAGATCAAAGCCGATACTCCATTGTGTGATTCTACAAGACAGATGAGCAAGAAAACGGATTCGCCTCACATCGTTCACGAACATATCGATCGATACCTGATCGCAACTACAATCACAATTACCTCTCGGTAAGACTAAATCGAGTTACCGATCATCGCTCGAGAAACCGGCGATACCGTATGAGACAACAATGACTACTGACTGCACGATACCGATTGTTATCGCCAACGAGCAATCCTTTGCACATTGACAGAGTCATCTTAACCCTTGGCGGGGTGTACCTCTCTTTCTGTCTTATCCAGCGGGACGGATGTCTACTTGGTTGTATTCCTAGGTGGGGTGGACCTCTCTTTCAATCTTATCCAGCAGGATGGACGTCTACTTGGTTGCATCCTTAGGGGGGATGGACCTCTCCTTCATCTTATCCAGCGGGATAGACATCTACTTGGTTGCATTCCTAGGTCGGATGGACCTCTCCTTCCTTATATCCAGCAGGATGGATATTTACTTGATTGCATTCCTAGGTGGGATGGACCTCTCCTTCGTCTTATCCAGCGGGACGGACATCTACTTGGTTACATTCCTAGGTGGGATGGACCTCTACTTCGTCTTATCTCTGGGCGGGATGGACGTCTACTTGACTGCCGAGACAACATCCTGTAGAAAGACCACTGGCGGCATCTCATGACACCCAAGTTGCGAAGGTGGCTTGGCATCCGAGACGAACCATCATTCATTTCAACCTCGATCCTCTACGGCAGCGAGATGATGTCAGCAAGAGAAAGTAGAAACACTACTCTCTCGGTTTAGTATTTTGAAAGCTTGGCACCGGTTGACGAATCGGATGTCTTAATTGTGCCCATGAGGGCATACGACATGATTTTGGGATTACCTTGGTTCAAGACTCGAAACTCGGAGATCGACTGGAAAGCCGGTCGACTGACAGCCTTCCAAACCCTGAGTGGACCGCAGCCCACCACCTTAAATTGCGATGGAACCCCATACGTGGATACCAACGGAATATCGTCGGGAAGTGGTGGTAAACCTCTGGACATTTGTTTCCTTGGACCAATCGCATTCAACGATCTTCTTGAGAGCAATGAGATCGACGATACATTTGCCCTACGATTTGGAGAGTGCACTGGGATGCTGAGAGTATCATTATGGGGCGAGATATTAGGTGAGAAACTCCGATGCTGGATATGCGAGTGTGGAGCTGCGGCGGTAGTTACGGCAGAAGAGTTACACAGTAAAGGTGCTTGAATGACTGCTACCAGCTCACCGGGTCACAAAGAGAGTACTGGATGGCGGGGGTTCGCATCGAGGATAACTCATTATGACAAGGGCTTCTGGATTCCAATCTTCTCTTCCATTCTCCTATAAGAACTTTATACTAACGTGTGCAGATGGAGCGGACAAGACCGGAGCGCCAGTAGTACCGACCGACGATGGCGGTCATATACCAGCCAAATATAAGAAATTTATTGATGTTTTTAGCAAGGCCAAGGCAGAGACGCTGCCACTGTACCGGTCAATTGACCATGCGATCGACCTGGAATCCGGGTACATACTGCCATATTGGTATATCTATAACCTGTCAGAGTTGAGTCAAGAATTCTAAAAGGCCTACATCGAGACAAACCTGGCCAATGGATTTATCCAGTGGCGAGCATCACCCGCACCGATATTGTTGCAAAGAAGAAGGACACTGACTTGAAATTCTGAAGTTGACTACCGAGCTGTTAACGTGAGTACAATCAAGAATCGAAATGGCTGCTAGGCGGATGGTACTTATTGAGCCATGGGAGAGCCGCAGAATGGAGATTTCTCGAGTGCAGAGTGGAACGTGCCAATATGGCGATACAAGGTTACGTTTAAGTCTTTCCTTCTTTAAGAGACACTTACTTTATCAGAGATTCTGCGAGACTTCCAATTGAATGCAGATACAGAATCAGAAAGCGCCAATGGCAATCGGAACTGCCCTCTAATGAGAAAATCGATGGGAATCGATGAGAATCGACACTACATTTAGTCATCGATGGAGCAATGACCTCAAAAGAGGGGAATGACTGTTCCGGAATCCGAGAAACTGCTACTACGACGAAATCTGCACCAGAAGTGCCGGAACGATAAGCCATCATTCTGCAAATATAAGTGTACTTGGCCTCGCAAGCGCACTTGGCCTCACCAATGACTTCACTATCGAACACCTGGAACGTACAAGAAATCCCACTGACAGCCCATCGAGACGGCCAAATTATGAGGTCAGCTATGAGAAGCCTGTCGGACGGATCTTGGCGACCCTGACAGTTAAACCCTCTGATGACCTCCTTACTACCAGCGATAAAGAAGGCTTAGGCTACTGACTCATTTGCGGTCGACGTCTCAGGTAAGCTAGTCAATAACCTAATGGCCACATCTGAAGCCAAAGACTATAGCCAATGGAGTGTCGTTGCTGGAGCTCTGATCTACGAGGGTAGAATATATATCCCTCCTACGGCATACCTGCTACGGAGTCAACATGCCACCACCACCACCATCACAACTCTGAGAAGCCGTCACAATGGACTTCGTCACAGACTTGGCAGAATCGTCTGTGTCCGGATATACGGTGATCCTAGTCATCATTGATCGGTTGACAAAGATGCCAAATCAGTAATCGAGATGTCAAGCTGCGCGGAATACGAACTGACTGCAATCCTTAATCGATATATAAGAAGGCTACCGCATTGGACAGTCAGAGTCGAGGGCGCGAATGCACCGAATTACATGGCAACCATGACCTTGTACGAGGGGTTACTTACAAATTTAATATATCAATGAATGAATATGCTCTGCAAATGGCCTCAACAAAGGGACGACGATAATCGATTGACGTCGCCACCGATATTGGTGATTAACTGTATCAGGCTAGATTTTAAGGTGCGCACCCTACAGCTAGGCTCAGAAGGGTATGGCATGTGAAAACCCACTACTTTCGTGGACTCAGGAGTCAAAGGCATTGAAATTGGATAATGGCTGCCATGATACACCTGTGTAAGGATGTACGTCCTCGTATGGGTGAATATATATACTTTGCAGAGTTATTGGCTTTTATGAGTAGAATTCAATTAAATATAATAATGAAACCTCTGAACTTCTAAATACACATCACTTCAAATATATATATCATAGTCATCTCTATTGATTGAAAGTATACATATGAGTTCAAGTGCCTGTAAATGTACAGAAAGTGCAAATATACTTATATACTTGTATGTACATCAGTAAGTATACTTGTTAGTGAACTTCAAAGTCTATTCAAAAATACTTTTTAACAATGCATACATTGTAAGTAAAATAACTAAGTTGCAATTGTATATGCAACTTCAATAGTTATTCAACTTATATTTAGAGTCATGAAAGCAACTGTAAAACGGTATACTGTATACCATCGGTTGTCAAAGATTCATATCAGAAAAATATTCATGAATCAGAATACAGAATATACATAACTAGTACCTGACTGAGTCTAGAGTATCCAGAACATGGGTGTGATAGGTAACTTATTAAGTGCTGAACATAAATTTCATAGTATACAATATAGAGTTAGTACACTGCTTTGAATTTCCACTATTTAATTTTAATCAACCCCTATTTTCTCACCTTTTTCCTACTCAATTTCATACTCATAGTTCAAGTTCTTACACAACAATCCTTTTCCTCAATTGTACAGTATTTGCAATACTCATTAATGTGCTAACGATTACAGGTAAAGTTACGATATCATTTGACCAATTATCATGATTTAATATTCATCCAGCTCAATTTGAATATCTCAAACTAGTTCTTCTCAATCATCTTCTGCCAGTACATTGAAGTCTCAGCTCCCAGTTCACCAGAGTGGTTACTCCAAGTATACCTTGAAATCCATCGGTTTACAATACTAACAGATATACAGAAAACTCCAAATTAGATAATGGCATCATCAGAACAACTATCATAGCCATCTTGTTGTCCTGTTCAAGTTGATCATCTTTACCCATTCCCTTTCGATTGGTGGCTATCAGCTTGACTTAATTATGAATAGCTGATTCTATTCAATTGGTTTGAGCGACTCCATCTCAATCATCTTGTGAGGACGTACGTCCTCACAAGGATGGATATATATAAATACAATTGCAAAAGCAATAGGTGATAAACATGATATCAATCATAATGTAATATAAGTAAGATAATCACTAGTATGCAAAAAGCACTTCGCAAGGTGAATATATATGCAGGATTGTTATCCGGCCTCAGCTGACATGTACACTAGTGTTCGAAGCATACCTGCGAGCCAAGTATACTTACAAGGCCACGTGCTCTTATAAGGCCTAGTATACTTACAAGACCAAGTCTACCTGTGGGGCCAAGTGTACCAATAAGGCCAAGAACACCTGCGAAGCAAAGTGCACTTATATAGTCAAGTGCAGTAGCAAGGCCAAGTGCATATACATGCCAAGTACACCTGTCACTGTCATTTTATCATACTCCGCTTTATCTGCAGACTTCTTCGGCTGCAAGATATATACACATAAGGAAACACAAGAATACATGCATACTTTATTTATTTATTTTATTCATTCATCATACAGCATGCAGCCTGCAGGCTATGGCTGGAGAAGTACAAACAAATAACCATGAATAAGTATAACAAATGAAACTGAACAAAGGAAAAACGAAAAACCCCTGGCTAGATAGCACTGCTCCACAGCCTCCTGTCACCCCTGCTCTAGTTATAAAGAAATATTCAAAAACAATCATAGTGGTCTGTAATATACTTAGTACAATAGTGGGAAATTTGTCAGTTTCGTTCGATCTGATCCTGCATATCATGTGGGTTCTCCCTCTGGAGTTTACCCTCCTACACCGTTCCCCTTACTCCTTCATTCATACTATCTGCCCACACCTTCCCCTTCCAATTCTTCCTCAGGTTCCTTATCATCTTCTCCACCTGTGCTATGATGTTCTTCCACATCATTGTTGACAGTACTCTGACCCACAATCCAATTGTTATCCTGCCCAAGGTATTTGTCGTCGTGGAATTGACCCAGGTACCACCCTCGTGTTGCTATATGTATGTCGTTCAGAAAATGTTTCAAAGGTTTCATTGCTTTGTCGGTATATAGAAGATGCTTCCAGAGATATCGAGGGTGAACCACTCCAATTTCTTTCCGCATTCTTTATCTTTCGCGTTGATATAAGGGGCATCTCAAAAGAAAATGTTCTGGTGACTGGGAACCTCCATAGCGACATGGACAGTGTGGGGAGTCAACAGAGTTTGTTGGTATTTTGTATAGATAACTGCGAAAGTAACCATAGCCTGTTCGTAATTGTGTGACAGTTGAGGTAAACTGGCAGTTACTACTGGTGAAGATCTGATCTGGTTTGGTACGGAAAGTTCCAAAATAGTTCTTTCCCTTTGCTGGATATCATATCCACCAATCGCCCCATTCCTGCATTTTGGCTGCTCAGGTTACCCTCTTAAGATAAGATAAGGAGGTATGATAGTAGGTAGGTGGTTTTTCGAGAGTGGCCTTTTTTGCCAACTTGTCGGCAAGTTCATTTCCAGGTACATCTGTATGACCAGGAACCCATTGTACTGTGATCGTAGTCTTGAGTGCATGGAGGTTGTTAGAGATATTGCAGAGTGCCAGAGAAGTGGACTGTCCAGGGCCAGGTTTGAAAGTATTGAGACGTTGTATGGCAGCTTGATTGTCTGTGAAGATCTATATATGTCTTTTGGTGAGGTTATTACGTTGACATATCTGAAAGCATGTTTTTGCAGCTTTAAGAATTCCAAGCAATTCGGCATCGTAAACTTCTTGTTGATGGCCCATTGGGTAGATCGCTTCCATGACTGCTTTTCCTATCATTTCCACAACAGTTCCTGCCTCAATGTTTTCCTTCAACATTGATCCATCCGTATAACAAACAATATTACGGTCATCTTTTTTCAACATTGCGTACTGGGTTTCTTGGGCTTTGGCTTCCTTTTCTTTTGGAAGGACACTAATGTGTGTTTTGACTCTGCTTTCGATCCATAGTGGGCAGGTGGTGGTAGAATAGGTTTCGATCTCCAAGCTGTGTGAGATCCATGGACTGAGAGTAGATAACGTTTCGATGAGATGTGTTTCAAATTTGCGATTATTTTGTTGCATGCTGTCCAACGGAATCCACGGTCTACTTGTATTACTGGACTCAGGAGATTCATAGAATAGAGGGAATGTCAATGGGCAATGTTGTCGGATTGGGTACATTTCAGGAAATGTGAAATACGTGCATACACATTCGTACATCTACATAAGTCCAATAACCAATGGGTGCCATCATGATGGCCTGATGGCAGATTTGGTACATGGGAAAATCCACTTCCAGTTGTAGGTCGTAGAGTACATACTGATACTATCCGTGCACATGCCAAAATCTATAAGAAGAGAAGCTGTAATGGCAGTGCCAGGTGCACTTGGCTGCTGAGGCCGGGTAACCGCCCTTCATATATAATCACCTCGCGAAGTGCTTTTGGCACGCTAGCGATTATCTTACCTACATACTGTACAATTGATCTATATTGCTTATTCCCGTTTGCAACCGTATCTACACGTATCCATCCATACGAGGCCGTACACGGACGTACGTCCTTACAGAAGCAAAGAATTAGAAAGGAAGAATGAAATATCCAATTGACTCTGAATCCTCCAAGTCTACCTCCAGATGGAAGCGACTCCAGCACTCAGCCTTCAAGTCAACTCCTTCAGCTGGCTTGCAAGTCCATAGTTTTGAATATCCTAGTTGACCTCCAGTATTCTCCAAATCTATGAAATAGATCTCCATAGTGCTGGCTGGAGGACACTCAAATCGATATTGCTATAGACTTCTACCACACGATTACTCTCGTCGAACATGTTCGTATGAATATTCCGAGGGGTACGGGCTTCGTGGTCAGTAATACATCTCTGTAGCAATCAACTAGCATAATTGAATGATGAATTTATTTTGGTCATAGCCACTGCTTTTGAGGGCTCTCAAATTTGTATAATTTCTCCAATTCCATGTCTCTGTGTTTTTGTATATCCAAGGACATGGCAGACCTTATTGGTAATCACCTGATCACGGGTTTCTTACCGATTACCTCGAGATTGACTCGTATATTCGTTATTAGAATTCAATATTCTGTTGCCAATCTGCTTCAGATTGGTTGACTTGTATTGGCCTTGTTTAGCCCTCGATTGCTGCTATCATATGTCGACATGCATTAATACATGTCCATCAATGTTGTGTTAACTCGTAAGTATGCCATAAGGTTGTACTCACACAGTAACTACGTATACCTTCACTCCTGATACATCAAAGCTGCAATTCTTCAATACCCATACATTCGACTTACGAATCCACAAAAGTGGTGGGTTTGAACAAGTCACATCCTTCAGAGCATAGCTGAAAAAGGACCACTGTTAGTCACAAGTATTGGTGGTGACGTCAATCGATTATCGTTGTGGCTTCATTCAGTTAAGACCAATTGCAGAGCATATTTATTCATTGATGTATCTTGTTGGTAAGTAACACCTTATACAACATCATAGTTACCTGGTAATTCGGTACGTTCGCATTCATGGCTATGAAGTTCCAACATAGTAGTCTTCTCATTTGTCCATCAACGATTGCAACCGGTTAGCAATCTGCATAGCTTGACATCTGGACTGCTCATTTGCTTGATCTGGTGAGTCAATGTCCTTTCTGTATGGCAGGTAGGTTGCAATCTTTATCAATCAATCAACGATGATCAGGATTCCCATGTATCTGAATACATTTGATTCTGACATATCTGTGATGCGATCCATGGTGACGTCTTCACATAGTTGTGATAGTGATAGCAGTAGCATATTGCATCCGTGGCCAGCATGCTGAAGGGCCTTGATATTGTGACATACATTACAGATGCTGATGCATCAGCAGTTATAAGTGCTCCAAAGTGATTGGACTCAAGGTTGTCATGAAAGAGACATATCACTCTACTGCAGAGAGCATCGTCTGCAGGAACATATATTCTCACCTCGCAGGGCAGAACTCCAGCAACGACACACTATTGGTTTTCGTCTTCATCTTTGGCTTTGGTATTGGCTGTTACAATTGGGTTATCTACTAGCATACCTGAGATTCCAACCACCAATGAATAAGTAGCCTGAGACTTCTTAATCACTGGTAGTAGGTCATTGGAGAGTTCAACTGTCGGAGTCACCAAGAGTGATCTGACAGGCTTCTTGTAGCTGATCTCATAATCAGACCGTCTTGGTGGACCCTAAACGGAGTTTGTTGTATGTTCCATGTTCTCGATAGTGGCATCATACACTCAAAAGATCTTGACTTTCAGCACACATGCGAACCAAGTTGAATTATGAGGCACAGTGTGACTTCCAGCCAAGTGAACTCATGAGGCCAAGTGCACTTATGGGACTAAGAGTACTTTTAAAGCAAGTATACTTATGAGGCCAAGTTGTTACACCACACAGGTTATACATCACAAGGTACCCTCGAAGTGGGGTCACCTATGATCACTCAACAATGATCAGATCAGGATGGTACAACCACCATCTCTGTATATCATTGAACATCCAGAGAATATCACTCGAATCAGTTATCACAATCAACCAAATCAGATAAGTTATCATGCAGTCAACCACACCACTAATAAGGAATAAAGGGTGGTTACTGGATTGATATCCAGTTAGCTCATACTACCAAAAATATGAAGATAGTTGAAGGGCTGAAGATACGAAAGCACCTGAGATTAGATCATACCTGGTCAGTCCATGCTGACCACTCATATACAGACTGCTTACAATAATGCCCCTCACAATCGAAAGAATACGATAGGTCCAAACCACAGAAGTCCAAAGGACTGATGCCAGTATAGATTCCATTCGTTCAAGTATGGGATCTTAGTGGAAAGATACCAAAGGTCCTGCAGAGAAGTGGAGGGTGGATTTTGGGAAGAGGATATTGGTGTAAAGGATGATTAGGTAGAGAAGCTCATAAGAAAAGTATAGATAGAATAATTGTTAGAGATAGAGGATAGAGGTATAAAGATCACTGGAATCTTCAAGATTAGAAGAGCAAGCTTTTTGATGAGGAGAACAAGCGTTAACAATATACACACTGAAAAGCCAAACAACTTTATCTTGAATGTTTATGTTTAGTGACTTTCACATCCTGAGCGAAACTTTATACCTTCTATCTCATGCAAGTCCTGAAAGTAGTAAGAACACTACTTGTTCTGGTAAACCTGGAGTGACGCTCCTGGGATTATACAAGAGTACTTATAAGGTCAAGTGTACTTATATGGCCAGGTGCACTTGACTTCTGCAGGACGATAGGTAGATTGCGGTGGTAATAGTTAGTCATTTCAGTTTTTGCTAGGCGTAATCTGTTTGAAGTAGCGGTTTTTCAGTTTCCATAATGATCATTTCCTTCATTTGTGATAGGTGCTCTGGGTATGACTAAATGAGGCTGATAAATGCAGTTTATATTCCTATCGATTCCCATCGATGTTCTGGTAAATATAATGATTTTGATTGTCATTTAGGCTTCGTACTTCTATAACTGCATTGGATTTCAAGTCTTTACAGAATGTCTTATGAAGTCTGTATTTCTTAAAGAAAAGAAATACAGTCTCAAATATAACAATGTATATTGGTATCTATTGAAGTGAACTAATCATTATCCAAGTTGACTATTTGTTTCGGAATGTGCAATATATACTTGTTCGGCTGGTATTCAGTAGGTTATTGATCGTCATCCTTCATCCTGTACATTGCAAGCCTTTCCTCAAATTAGATCGCCATGATCCAGAATATATCATATCTTGATATTTAAAGCCCATTTTCATATCGAAATCAAAAGTCAAGATTCAGTCAATCAGACCAATTGTTTTTCCAACTCTCTTATTGATCCCACTATCCAGACATACAATCATTCCACATTGATGATCGATTTGCACCATTGGTCTTAAACAATTCCAATCAAGAATGTCATTCTGAGTTTATTATCAAGCCATCACGGTATCCATGAGTTAATGAATTCACCGGTCCTCCTGATCTCATAATCAGTCAGTAATCAGGCCATCTCAGTTTCGAATCACCAAGTCAGTCATTTGGCTATTCAGGCTCGAAAACATGTATCGCCACTGTATCTGCATCCTGAGATGTCACCTATTGAAATGGCATCCATATTATATCAATTATTATTTCTGATGGGTTCCATGTTCAGCTTGTGGTTCTCGTGATCTATTCATCTTACTTCCGACTGCACGATCAGCATGGCTGTTGTTTCTGATATCTGAGTGTACTATAGGTGGGTCTATAGTTTCCACTATATCAGCCCATATATTTTATACAATGTCATTTCTGCTCCACTTTAATTAGCGAATTTGATTAATACACAAATGGAGCATTGAATGGTACGGAAACCAGGAATCCTTTTCATGAAGAGTTATACTCGATGGGAATCACAACCATCTGGTATTCCCTTTATACCTCCGTGAGCCGGTAGCAGTCATTGCTGCACCCCTACATGTGGCTCTTCTGCCTACAACTACTGCTGTTACTATCTGCTCACCTATTCAGCCCCAGGAGGTCTCTCTTGTAGTTCCTCTTATAGATGATCCCAGCAGCCCGGTACACTGTCTACTCTGTGGGACAGATACCTTTTTGACTCTATGCAAGTCATTTGAAGGAGCTATGGGGTTGCTCAGGAATAGTATTTAGAGTCTTATCGGCGTATCCCTGCAAAGTATCATTGGTATTCAAGTACCGAGTGCAATCGCGATAGATTCCCATCCTGAGACAGTGTTTGCATCTTACTTGGAGTTTGTCAGACCATCAATCGACTAATACTTTCAGCCTTCTGGATGCCAGGTTCTTTAACCATGGCAATCCCAAAACATACAATCAATACAAATTCCAGATCAGGAAAACAGCAAATGTGAAGTCTCTTTGGACTAGTAACAAATAAATTTCCTCTCAGGGATTCCTTGATAAGAGAGGACCATTTCACCTAGAAATACAATCATTGGGACATCTACATCGGGAAGATATCCCTGCACCCAGACGTATTAGTCACGTCCGAATATCGATGGTATATCAGTAGCACCTCCAAAATCGTTAAGCAGGGTACCATATGAGTCCACAATGATACGATGTTAGATACTGCAAAAACAACTCCTGATACTAGGTATTCACATGGTTGCATATCACTCTGTACAGCACCTTGGTACGCTTAATATACTGTATTCTTCATCTGGCGGGTGCAATTTCATGGTGCTTGGTGCTTGGTAGAAACACTTCTCTAAGCATTGTAATGACAATGCTAGGCATAGCATATTACATCATAAGGTCGTTTTCCATAGAGAACCACTTTGCTTGCATCCATGTCTTGGCTGGATGCAAGCAACTTGAAATTCTGTCTATCACAGAGTAATGTTTATTTAGTCTATTTAGAGTTCTAAACACCATTTATACCCTCTTCACCGCTGTATTCAACTCGTCCTTTAGCATATAAATATCGTTCCAAGTTGCTAGGTCTATATGACTATTGACTATCCATCCTTTATTCTCTGACTTCGACGAAATGGGCTCCTCTGGAATAAAGTAAGCCGCACCCACAATATTTCCTATACTAATAACTGCATATACACCTCCAGAAGATGGTCTCACTACCCTGACTAACTGCGATGTACTTTCCGGCATTCCACAGTTGGCAGGCTTCATCACTTCAACGTATGTTAGCCAAAAGGTATTCGTGCCGCACAAATGGATGACTCACAGCTTGAATAGATGAAGCATACGATACAGTACGTGTCCTTGCAGTGCCTTGTGAGACTGTTCCTGCCCCTCCTTACATTGCGAAGTTTCAACTCATACCCAGTCATAGTTGGCAGCCTCAGAATACCATCGTTTATATCCAGTATATCTGAGCTTTTGAATGATGCGCTCATCATGCATGTTACATGATTCTACCTCCAATACATGGTAAATTGCAGCAGTACTTCTTAAGAGATCATACGAATCGATAGTTACCTGCTTGGAATGTAAGTAATGATGGGTGGTGTCGTACCGACCATTTCGGAGGATGTCGTCACTGATTGTTTTCCAGAGGCCTTGAAAGTCCTTGACTTTCTCTTTTCCTTTGTGCTGCTGTGGAGATATGAACCTCAATAAACGATGTCTACTGGTAGTAGTTTCTTCCGCAGTCACTTCTGTCATCTGTGGAGCAGCTCATTTACGTTTTCATGTATCATGATTGGTCTTTCTGACAGCGAATGCATCACTCCGAAGGTAGTAGTTGATTATCTAAGTATAGTAATCACTTGTCTTGTTGGAGGCATTAAATCCGTCCTTAATATGCTTCCTGTGAGAACTTTTGCCGATCTCCATCGACTACTGTTCAAGTGAACCGTACCGTTGTATCAGTTCTCAGAAGTACTGCATGAGATGTATCTTGGGAAAGTAGAAATTGCTACCCTCATCAATGTATTCGGCCATTTCTGCATCGATAATATCTTTCCAGACATCGTGAATGCGCTGTCAAAAGGCCACCGTTTTCTTCTTGTTTACCTCCAACTCGGCATCCCGCATGGTACACAATTCCGTACGTCTCTCTTTTGCCTCTGCTGCAAGTCATTTCCAAGTGCTGAATTGTTAAAACATAAACATTGAATTGTGAAAGCTACGTAGAGCATCGTCCATGACGTCTAGCATTTTGTCATCATGTCAGTCATACTGGCAATAGAAATAGAACTCAATAAGAGAGCAAGAGTACTCAACTGCACAGTCAAATACACTGTGCTGAGAGGGGCTACAGTCCCGCAGAGCATTGCATACAATACCCACAGGAATCGTGTTATCGTCTTGATTTCTTCTCCGTTTCAACGCAAAACTCCTCATATGTACATCTTGGCTTCGTCATATCAAGGTATGCAGGCACCAAGAGCCAAATATCATTGACCTTGTCAATCCGCATATGCTACTTGAGAAATTCGTGAAGCTATATGAGCAGGTTCTTGAACATCCCACTGTGCATCGTGTGGTGAAGATAGGGTGTGAGAAGATTGCTTGTAACGCAATTGAGATACCATAAGATGTTGAAACCTAGATTGACATTGTAGTGTTTGAGATTGGCGATACTCAAGGGTGTATTGGAATCTGACAATATACTATAGATATTATGATTCCGGAGATTGTATCGCTCATGTCGGTGGGGTAGAGTATCCATTTCCTCCAATGGACATTCGCAGCAGTAGCATACATCATTCTTGTTGTTGTAAAGGTTACAGTACTCAGGGTAATCAGCCATCCATATAGCCAGTGTCGAATAACAATGCCTGCAGGTGCCATCGGGACAGCAGGCATAGAAGGTGCGGGTCTCGGAATTGAGTAGGTATTGAAACACATGCGGTAGCATATTCTCAGAGACTATTCGGTTATGCTCCCTTTCAATATTTCTTTATTTGAGGGGAACATCACGCATCTTGACTGGAATGGGTAAAAGAGCAATCAACAACTCACTGTGTAATGTGTGCTTCATCCGTGCGACTGCAGATATGTTGCCGATCGTCATATATATCAGCCATGCTTTCTTGTTACCAGAGAAGTTCGTGATATGGATGCCATCCGATCTGAATATCATCGGCACCAGCGTGTCACCAACATGTAGTGTTGTCTATACAATTGTGAGCATTGCAAAGGGTATAAGAAGGAAGCCTTCCTGCTTATCCCACCACCAGTCTCCAGTATGAATCTCATTGTAAATACAGTGCCCAGCATCATTGAAGCAACGTTTCAGAGTGTATGTGAGATTAGTGTTGGCAACGAAGCGCACCGGTTCGTCACGGATCGAACCAATATGGGGTTCGACACAGATTCAATCCGAGATTTGGACAAAGTTCCGATGTTTGTCCGAACCGGTTCGCGAACCATCTATCTTCGAACCATAATAAGTAAGCGAGGTCTTGTTCGATCCGCTCGATTGTTAGCGCATCTTGTAACGGGAGAGGTTAGCTACAAGATGCACTATAAATCGAGCTGATCGGACAAGACCTCGCTTACTTATTTTTGTTCGCAGATATAGGTCGAAATGGTAGGGTTTGAGGCGAAAGCCTTGGCAAGGATCCAGTTTGCTCGGACCAAATCGGTTTGTCAATGGTACGAACTCTGGGCGGGTTGCCAACACTATATAAGATGCTCCTTGTATTCTGGCTACTGGAGTAGCCATTTTGCATACTCTATAAGGTTATGGTGTCAAAACTCAATTGCATCCGGATACTGCACATTCCATGCCATCTGCAACATAGTTTTCTGCCAGGAGTTATGGCCAAGTCTGTCCTCCATCGCATCGATCTTTAGTCGGAGGTTGTAATTCGATTGTAGAGCATTATGTACACACTCTGTGAGGCCGCAGTTGCACTTCAGGAAGTCATCAATGACATTTGCGGGAAGACCTTTCAATGTGACCAGCTCTGCAAAATTGTACTCCTCCTCACTGTCGAATCAATCGAAGGGGTTGTCCAACATTTGCTCAGTATTATGTTCATCATCGAATGAAACTTATGGGACAGTAGATCATGTGTTGGAATACGAGAAGGATGTCGTATTTGAGTCAATTTGGGATGGTTGTGGAGAAGGTTACGTGTGCAACAGAGGAACCGCATCAGGATCATCAATGTGGTCATAGTTTGCATGGAAACCACTGTGCAAATCGCAACACAATGCTGAGACTTTGTTTGAATGCGTTCAGGGGGCTCAGTGGAGTCTGTCTTCACCACCAGAAGTTGGGCACGATATCGAGGATGGTCGCTGTTGATGTCTTTGTAGAGCTACAGGTCAGACTTGTAAGGATTCAAGCAAACAGGAAAGAAACAATTCGGAGATTGTATAGGAGGTACTGGGTATATGGTGTAGACAAGGCTGAAGGTTGTATATGCTGTTGGCAGAATGTTATGAGTGTTGCCAAGGAAGGGTAATATAATTGAGCCGTATGGCTTATAACACTCACAGAGCCATATATAAAATGTCAAGTCCTGGAATATCCTGCAGACAGAGTTTGTCACAATGTAGCCATGCCCAGAACCTAATCTGACCCTAATGGCTAGGCAAATATAAGAAAGAATATATGGACTTGCTTCTTTGCTTGCTTGTTTAATGTTTGATCAGGTGGATGATACGAATTATGGACGAAAACATGTGATATCACTCATTGTTTGTGCCAGAACACGTGTTCAGTGTTCATGACACCACCGCACAGTATCAATTGTTGGTACATGGAGAAGTCTATGTAATGTCAGAGATGCCGGTGACACTTCTCTGACTTCATTTGACTGGTACCTACTGTTTGTAACACCACAATACATCATTATGTTGGAACTTGATGTCACTGCCATATGGTAGGAATCCAAACTGACAGACTACAATGTTTTGATCCAACATTCCCATGACAAGTATGTCTCACCCTCACGAAGAGCTTCAAACATCTCTCAGAGTTGTATAAAACATGAAGTCCTTCTTTCAGACCTGAAGGAAAGTACCAATGATGGATCACACCCAGCAAAGCTTCTGTTCAAGTATAATGTTTGATATCACCCATGGTTTCAACTCTTTGGCGAGCCGCTCTACATGATTCCAGCACCTTGATGGCCCATTCTGAACTGTATACATACTCCCATATGCTCTCACAATTTCAATTCTCCATCTTCTCTATTTACTCCATCTTTACTTATTTACCACTCTCTTCGTCATTTTTAGACACATTAACCCTAACCCTTACCGACCTCTCATACCCCCTATATACAGCTCAGAATGTTGCAATACTACCCACAAAGATTCCATCTACCCCCTCCAAAACCGATGCAATTAAGGACACTCTCCACCTCGATGGTTTTGCCAAGCAGTTCATGGCTGAGAACATTTCAGACCTTATTCAGATGTATGCCATTCATGGTATCATGGATGATAGTACGATTGACTTGATGTGTGATATCTTTGTTTTGGACCCAGTCACTACAAGGTACTTTGCACAGTTTCAGGGGATGTGGAAGCATCAGGTATCGACTCAACCACAATATATGGAATGGTGGAGGGGGTTCTGAGCGTTTCTCTGAGACTGTTTCGATAAAACACAGGTGTAGATGAACCGATATCACAAAGAAAACCCACATTTACCTATAGATACTGACCCTGACTCTGACAAGTCGGACAACTCTGACAACTCTGACAACTGCGATAACCCCAAACATATCAAATATCATGCCAAGAAAGACACCTGCTATTCTGGGATACTGCAGCTACAACCACCCTCCCACAAATGTGCAATGCCACCGACCATCATTATCTCTACCCTTCAGAAGAAAAGAAAACTCGATGAGATCTCCACCAATGCTGTCCCTACTGGCCCAGCATTTTTATACCCCTTCAGAGTTTGCATTGCCAACACTGACAGCTACGGCTCAGAAAGCTGTGACCGTTGAGACGATATCTTCGTTCACCACCGCTCGAATAGATAGCATCTCTCACAAGTCGCGAAGCTAACCGCAATGGCCATACACCATGCTGTGAGTCACCTATGTCCTGCCAGAGATGTCAGTTGTATTCTTGGGTGTCTAGTCATGCCTGGCGAAACCTCTCTGCAGCCATCAAATGCAACTCGACTCAATGGCAACGACTCTGTGGCCACCTTCTTTTCTGTTACAGCTTACAACCCTCTCATCGTTGTGGCTGTTCTCAAGGCAATTGCAGTTGCATCTTCAAGAATTGCAAGAGCTACTCCACCTTCACCACCACCTTGATCGTCTCTTCCGGGAATACCTGGTAACTCCAAATAGGCCAAAAGCCTGATATCTGCTCCCAGATTGGTTGCAATAAACTACTGGGCAATAAATCACTTGGCAATGACACAACTGGAGGTGACATCTACTCACCACATCGAGTGTGCCTCTCTCCAAGATGTGTCATCGTCTGTACTGGAGGAGTCAATGAGTACCAGAGTTGTATGAATGGTGGAGACAGCACAAATTGTGGAGGTGACATCGCAAGCGGTGGTAGAGTTAAAGCAATAGCGGGAGGTGAGGTCACAAATGGTACATATTTTGGTGGAGCAGGAGATAATATATGACGTTTTGTTGGTATCGGTAGGTGTTGATGAGTTGCTGGAATCAGTGGCAATTGGTTCGCACCAAGATGTCAATACCGGTATGAGCTGCACACAGCTCGAGACGTCGTGTTCAACTCCACTATGGATGGGCCAGCAATTTGAGTGATAGTTTTCAGTACATCCAACAGTACTGCAAATAACTGGCATACTGACATATGTATTAGGTTCGTGTTTGGAGTTTGGTTAGATTGTATCTTTGCATATCATCTGTGGATCGAGTGGAGTCGTTTTGGCATTTTACAGAGATATTTGTAGTCTCGTTTGGAATTTCTTGATATTATCGTGTTTGGTTTTCAGGAGTTGCATCCATCCTATTTAGATCGTACATGATACTTCTGTAACAAGCTAATATGAAATTATTTGAATGTATACCTTTATGAGAAAACCTTTCAGGTGCAATACTGAGTAACATATCAGTCATTTTCCACATGGCATTACCCTTCATCTACATCGCAACTGCACTCTTTTTCTGCCTTTCTGACATTCCTGTCTTTATGACATTCCTGCCTTCTGAAAATGACCCTAACCACAAAGCCACTACACAAGGCCATATCCTCAATTCCATAAGCAGTACCAGACACTCCTAGCACTCCAATGCCATGTACAGCAAACAGTCTTAACATAAAACTCACTTTGCAGGCTGACAAGCAGAAGCAAAAGTGGACAAAGGCTATAGCCCAATGTATCGAAGGTTCGATTTGTTAGATCTCTTCAGCATCTACACCCATTGTATATGCGTCACGTTCAGCCTTGAAACCATCTCTGATCCAACCGAATCAAGCGTCCAATTTGATGTCACCAGCAACCAGTGCCATTTCCAACATCGGTATTCATTCAGCGACGAACCATAGTCACTTCCAGAGTCCACACCCATTATAATCAGCTTCACAACTCATCCCATCGTCTCCACCGAAGATACTGTCGATCTGTCAGTCAGCAGTAAAACATATGGCAGTCGATGTATCCTTGAACTAGGAGACCTTGAAGTTACTGCTGAACTGGAGACAATACATCGCATGATGGAGTAGCAACTGCTAAGCAAGATACTATTTCGAACTGAAGGTGAGTTTCTGCTGGTAGTTTATATAATTCCGATAGTAGTAGATACTGACTAACATATTGTTTCCAACAGAAAGTATGTAGAGCATTCCTGGTGTAATGGCGGCCAGCCTATGGCAGGGTAACCGTCGATCCGTCCAGTATATAGTCAGCTTGTGCGAGTGCTCTTGCACGCCATCGATAACCTTACCTATTGAATCTACCTCATTCTCGAATCCTCGTTTGCAACCGTATCTACCCTAATACTCTTATACAAGGCCGTATACGGATGTACGCCCTTACACTGTTATCGATCTTTAGTAATTGGATATGTTTCGCTCACGGGATTTCGTGAATTACCCCTTTTCGACGCGTTATCTATCATCTAGAAGTCATACGAATACATGAGATTACTTCGAGAAATCACACGAATACACGCGATCTACTCTCGAGATATCCTACGGGTCTCATTACCCCTTTTTCTTGACGCGTCGCATCGAGCTCAATGCGAAGTCAAAAAGACTGGAAGGAAACCGAAGACGAAATAAGACCCAAAGATGCTATAAGACCCAAAGACGAAGTAAGACAAGCATCTCGGTTCAGTGTTTTGAGTATCTTTATGGTGCCGAGGCCGCTCAGGCGACTCGGGCTACCATACGAACCGGCATTCATCTCCACCCGGGTCTTGATGGGCAGGTGGTGATGTCTGCAAAGGAGAGTCCAAGGTCGAAGGGCATGGTCGAAGGGCAAAAGTCGGAGGGCAACTGAAAGTCGAAGGACGAAGTGAAGAGTAGTCGATGACGGTTGATGGGATGACCATACCTACGATCCAGATTTCAAGCGGACGCGATCACGATCATCGTTTGCACGGAAGTGCACCTTGTCCTTTGCATGGAAGTGCACCTTATCGTTTGGATGGAAGTCCACCTGAATCGGAAGCTATGAAACGCACTTGACGATCACATTCCTACGATCTGAGCGGAAGCTCTCAAGCGCACTTGACGATTGCCTTCCTCCGAACTGAGCGGAAGCTCCGAAGCGCACCTACAAGCGTCAGCATTGCACAGACGAAGTGCACTTATGGAGAATGATTATTCGAGCACAGAAGTGTACTTACGGAGAATGATTACACGAGCACGGAAGTGCACTTACGGAGAAAGACTACCGAGGGCACAAGCTTTGCACGGGCTAAGCGCACTAGATTGATATTGTAAGTTTGATCTTCTCTTGGATGCTCACGAGTTAGATAATCGGCGAATCACATACGATTGATACGTGACGAGACCTTCAAATCGGTCAATGACTTCCTTCGCGATGCCGATTCACACCTCCGAGCCTGCACGATGAAAGCTACGGTATGCCGAGGGCTTGGATATGGACATGGAGCTTGGTGCTGCCGAGCCACTTTGGAGATATGGAGATCTGGAGTTTACAGGGGTCAATTGGATGTTTCCTTCTCTTCTCTTCTTTTCTTATTGGATCTCGGCCCGGTACAAATGGCGACGGCACGGATTTTACCTCCTATCACTGGAGGTGGACTTTCCCCGTGCACCGGATCCACCGAAAGTTCACCCCTCGAGCGGTACCGATCGGTTGCGGGATTTACCAGGCCGTACGAGGGCATACGAGCTTGGATTTTCTTCTCTTCATGTACAGGTATGCAGCCCAGGAGGTCTGCAGATAAAGAGGGGGATGATGAAATGGCGGCCGGCCTATGGCAGGGTAACCGTTGATCCGTCCAGTATATAGTCAGCTCGTGCGAGTGCTCTTGCACGCCATCGATAACCTTACCTATTCAATCTACCTCATTCTCGAATCCTCGTTTGCAACCGTATCTACCCTAATACTCTTATACAAGGCCATACACGGATGTACGCCCTTACACCTGGCCGAAAGTATGCATGCAGGAAGGAGTAAATATTAGCTTCCAGGAATGTCAGAAGGAGTATCTCACGATAGTTAGGTATCTCGCAGAATTGCATTCGCACCGACTAACCTGCCGAATATCAGATCAAAAACAGTTTCAATAAAGTCCGATCGCACATGATTAAGAAGGCCCGTCAGTGTGTTGGGAGACAATATAACTTGCACCGTTTCAAAGATGATGAGCACCATATACACATTGACCGAATTCTTTCAGATGGTACATTCATTGTATGCCAATGCAATCAAATGAATGAACCTGATGTGAGTTCTGTCTGCAACTTGTAGCATCGCTAATACCACCAGGAATGAGCTAGCTACTTTCTTGCCAAGGAGATTTTACGATTTCTATATCAACATTTCTTCCAACATATTCTCAAAGGTCACAGGCATTCAGAGAGCTTACATGAATGGATTCGGGAACAGACACACCCAGCACTGATTCTGTGAACATGTATGGCATTGCATCACATACTAACAGAGTGGCAAAGAAATGGAGGTTTAGTTCCAACAAAGGTTGTAATCCAGGACCTCTAAATCAGATGCAACAGGCTCGAGTGGGAGTACTACTTCAATCGAGATAATGATGACAGTATGTATGGCCTTCACAATGCATGCAATTGCTCTAACAATTCGCCGAGACTTACACTGATCTCATGAATATTTGGAACAATCTCCCATCTCTATTGAGACAGAAGGTAATCAAGTCCATAAGGGCGACTTTCAACAACCTCATTCTACATAAGAAAGGAGTCAATAAGATACCACCCATTGCCAAGCATTGTCGAGTCGTATTAAACAAGACCGCGATTAAATTCCTGATGATTGAGTCAGGTATTGAGACTCCAATCATTTCTCCAATCAACATATTCATTGCCAAAGAATTATCTTTCGATACTGAGGATGGGATTGACGATGGCAACAATAATAGTGACAACGAGTATGATGGCATTCATAGTGTCACGAGTCATGCTCAGCGACATCATGGTCTCCAGCTGGATGATTTTAAGGTTGGAAATGAGGAGGATGAGGATGATGATACGGACGACAATTAGGAGGATGAGAATGAGAATGAGAATGAGAATGATAATGAGGACCAGTTCAAGGATGTAGAGTTGGAGTCGGTAGATGACTGCAAAGGAGAGAGTCATTTAGAGGATGTGTTTCAAGCTGGCTGCAATGTATAGCATAGTGTTTAGAACCCAACACTGTATATATCAGAGCTCAATATCAAACATGTATAGTTATGTCAATGAACTGTATCCGTCGCCCGATATTTGAGTGCTATTTAGAGCATCGAATAAATGTTGCATGCTGTGAACATTGCATTATGTCAAGGTATGCATTACACTCATGTATCACATGAGTAGTACTGTGAATCAATAGGTGAGTACATTGCATGGCTACATCAGTAAATATTGTGTGCACTGTACAGCTGCATGAGTAAGGAATACTGTGTGAGGAGGTGCAAGCGAAATGCCAGAGGTGGTGTATACGTACATGCCGTGTCACTTTACGATGAGGCTCAAATGGTTTCGTCTGGAGTGTCTGAAGCAGGCTAAACGTCCCAGCGTCCGGAGTGCGACTTGGTTTTTTTCCCAATGTAATCCATGCAGGGATAAGACGTAAGAGAGGTGCATCGTACCTAGAGATCTGACCAAGTAGACATCCATT
Organism: Wilcoxina mikolae CBS 423.85; assembly: GCA_014904905.1. NCBI lineage: Eukaryota > Fungi > Ascomycota > Pezizomycetes > Pezizales > Pyronemataceae > Wilcoxina > Wilcoxina mikolae. The sequence continues at coordinate 146,118 of MU122273.1, forward strand.
CTGCCTGGGGATAAAATGGAAGGGGAGGTCCTCTGTCTAGGGATCCGACCATGTAGGCATTCATCCCACCTAGGTATGTACCCAAGAAGATATCAATCCCATCCAGAAATATGATAAAAAGAGAGAGGTCTATCCCACCTAGTAATCTACCCAAGTAGATGTCAATCTTGACTAGGTATAGGATGGCTGTATCAATATGCAAAAGATCATTCATCATCGATTGACAATCGACTTACTCCCAATCTGGATCACTCCCAAAACAACATTACTCAGTATCATGCAGTCGGGAATCATTATTGTATCGTATTGCATTGCCAGTTTTCGAATAGCAATTGGTAACTCGATTGAATCTCACCAAAGGGGAACCGTGATGGCAGTTGAGATCAGGAATTGATTGATATGTGATTCATATATGTCTTCGATTGGGAGTTCACTTGCCTTGTGCAATGATTGCCAATACAGCACTTTATGAATAATGTGAGACAAATCCGACTTCTTTGCTCATCCATCTTGTAGAATCAAACAATGGTATATCAGCTTTGATTCTACCAATTGGTAGTCTTTCTGCATAAGTGAATATCTGTGCAATATTGACGCTTTGTAAGTGAGCTTGCTGTTTTGTTTGTAATCTTAACAAGTCACAGGTGTACTTGAGAGCTTCAGTTCAGTTTCAAGAAGGGAATCATCAAGTGTACTTCAGCTAGTAGAAAGGTAATTATTAAGCACACTTCAGATCGAAGAACGGTAATCGTCACGTATACCTGATCCAACAAATTTATTTTCTGTGACATCTTATCAGACTTGATTGTCAATAAACTGACACATGAATCGGGAAAGAATTCCTGCGCTCGGACGTATTAGTCACGCCTGGACTTCGATGGTATGCCAGGAATGCCTGGAAGGTCGGTAGGTAGGGTAATATGTACGTCCATGATGATACGATGTGAGATACTGCAAAAACAACTCCTGGCGCTAGATATTCACACCATCACATATCACTTTGCACAGGGCCTTGGGATACTTAATATACTGTGTTCTTCATCTGGCCATTTCAATTGCATGGTGACCAGCCAGCCGTGAGCCAGCCAAGATCAATCGTATCCAGCCAGCCCGGCTCGATCATCTCTCACCAGTGGTGAACCAGCCCGGCTCGATCACATCCAGCCAGCCCGGCTCGATCATCTCCCATCAGCGGTAAACCAGCTCTACTTGATCGCTTCCAGCCAGTCCGGCTCAATCATCTCCCATCAGCCGTAAGCCAGCTCTGCTTGATTGCTTCCAGCCAGCTCGGCTCAATCATATCCCGCCATCAGAGAGCCAACCCAGCTCGATTATCTGCTACCAGCGGTGAGCCAGCCCAGCTCGATCGCGTCCAGCCAGTCGAAACCCAGTGTACAGGCGGTGCCAAGTGCATTTGGCTTGTGAGCGTGCCTGACCTCTTAAGTGTACTTGGCTCGCAGGTATACTTGGTTCGTGAGCGCACTGGACCTCAGATGTACACATGGCCTCATTAGTACACATGGCCTTGTAAGTGTACTTGGCCTCGTAAGTGTACTTGGCCTCATAAGTATACTTGGATCACACTTGGATTCGTAAGTGCACTTGGCCTCGTAAGTGCACTTGGCCTCGTAAGTGCACTTGGCCTCGTAAGTGTACTTAGCCTCTGAAGTGTACTTGGCTTGCACTTGGCTTCGTAAGTACACTTGACCTCGTAAGTCCACTTGGCATTGTAAGTGTACTTGGTAGCCGAGACCGGGTAAGGGGCCTTCATATATAGTCTGACCCTTTTCAACCCCCTTACTTTCAATTGTATTTGAACTCTAAGTTCTAAGTTCTAAGTTCTAAGTTCAACTCTATGATACTTATCTCTCTCTCTCATGCAATTACTGTCTTTATTTGCAATGCTAACAGATGTATAGACAATTGTAATCGAGGTAATCAGCCAGTCCTTATCGATCATCTCCAGCCAGCCGAAAGCCAGCCCGGCACGATCGTATCCAGTCAGCCCGTCTCGATCATCTCCCGCCAGTGGTGAGCCATCACGGATCGATCGCGTCCAATCAGCCGACAGCCAGCCCGGCTCGATCGTATCCATCCAGCCCGTCTCAATCATCTCCCACCAGGGGTAAGCGAGCTCGGCTCTATCGTATGCAGCCATTCGACAGCCAGTACGGCTCGATCGAGTCCAGCCAGCCGACAGCCAGTATGACTCGATCGCGTTCAGCCAGCCGAGAGCCAGCCCTGTTCGATCATGTCCTGCCAATGGTAAGACAGCCCGGCTCGATTGCATCCAGCCAGCCCGTCTCAATCATCTCCCGTCGGCAGTGAGCCAGCACGGCTCGATTGCATCCAGCCAACCAACATCGAGTACGGCTCGATCACGTCCAATCAGCGGTAAGCCAGCACGACTCTATCGTGTCCAGCCAGCCGAGAGCCAGTACGACTCAACCGTATCTAGTCAGTCGACAGCCAGCCCACCAGTACCTCCAAGTGCACCTGATCGAAATGCTAATGCTTCCGTCCACATCTGCTCATCGCATACAGCCAGCCAAGAGCCAGCTCTGCTCGATTGCTTCCAGCCAGCCCGGCTCAATCATCTCCTGCCAGCGGTGAGCCAGCTCTGCTCGATCATGTTCAGCCAGCATTGAGCCAGCCAATTTCAATCATCTCTCGCCAGCTGAGCCAGGCTAGCTCAACCGTTTGCACCCAGCCTGTATCAATCCTCCCAGCTCATGTACTAGCTCCAATTGCTGCCCCAAGTACATCCAAGATCTACCATGATTTGTTGTATATAGTTAGCAATAAATATGTGAATCAAGTATAACTTTAAGTAATCAATTGACTCATAAATCAAGGCTTTGACCGGGAATCAAGGCTGCGACAGTATAGTGTGCTGCATCTGGAAATAAATACTCCACCTGAAAGTGTGTGTGGATGCAAATGGTCTGCCTGTAAGTGTGTATGGATGCGAATGCTGTGACTGTATGTGCGTTCAGATGCAAATGCTGCGTCTGTAGTGCCAGGATACTACCAGGGTACGACGAGGCTCAAGAGGTTTCGTCTGAAGCATCCGATACACCCTAGCCATTCCAGCATCCAAGGTGTGACTTGGTTTCTTTCCCGATGTTCAGAGATAACTATCATAGAACCGATGAATTGACATGTATTGGAAATATTGATTATGACTTCACCTATACTTCGAGATACTTCATAGGTTGCCATCTATCATTCATACATGAATGCTTTTGTCGAAGGTCTTTCAGTGACTTCCCGGTAGTATCGGTATCATGCCGTTCATCAGTGTATTAGGATCAATTAACCTCCCAATCGTCTCAGAAATTGCCCTGTCAATACCGATCAACTCGAATAGACAGGATAAATCTCCCGAATCATCATTCTGGCAATGATGATCAGGATGGAATCCATATAGTGATGTTGATGAAGATTTACTAATACATCATATACGATTAAGTTCGATTGATCCCAATTGTTTATTTGTATGCGATGGATCTCATTACACAGATTTCGAGGTCTTCTCGAAACTTGCCATCAGGGCCAGTGACATATATCTTAGGATCGATTGGATCCTGAATTGTCTAGCTAATAATTGTTGACAGTGATGTGACTCGTCTATTCAATTGACCTCTGAATCAACTTGCAATGGTCTCTTCAGTAGTCAGTTGACTTGATTGATATGTATACTTATTCTGATGTATTGTTCTAGTGATGATACTCTTTGTGGATTAAGAATTGGCTTTTCTGGCTCTGGGAAGTACCTATCATGGTAGGTGACGTATCTCTCAGATCTCATTGACATCTAAATCATTTCGCAATCATCTCTACGAGTGGCAATAAACTGAATAGGATGATTACTTATTTTGTATCTATAATGGAGCGATAGTTCTCAGTGTAGGTCTGACAAGTTGAAATGTAAAATAAGTACGAATTCCTGTGAGTAAAACATATCTAGTAACTGAAAACGTGATAATAGTGTAAGGGCCTATGTTTCTGTTCAGAGGGATATACGTAGATGAAGTTGGAAACGCAATAGGTGATAAATATCACATCAATTGAAAGAGAATATAAGTAACAGAATCACTAGCATGCAAAAAACATTTCTCAAGGTGATTTTATATGAAGGGCCATTACCCAGCATTGGCTTCCAAGTGCACCTGTGTGCCCAGTATACCTGTGAGCCAGATGCACTTACGAGACCAGGTGTACAGATGAGGTCAAGTACACCTGTGAGGCCAAGGATACTCAAAAGCCAAGTACACCTAGCACCACCATTATACATCTCAAGCTAGCATACCCGAGTGCTAGCTCCAAGTTTATCTTATTACCAGCTCCTATTCAATCTAAATATCCACTCGATATATATCCTCAAGTCTAACTGTTCGCAATTGTATCAGATTTACAAAAGATTGCTAGTAAGGTAACTGCATCATCAGAACAACTCTTCTAACTCTGCTACTACCTAGCACAGTACAATCCTTTCCAGCCAACCTGCCTTATTTGATTACAATTGGCTGGACTTAATTCTCATCAGCTGTGCTGTTTTAATTGACTCCCAGATAGTCCATGTGGATTGATTCTTGCCAGTTCGGATCCATCATATCATGTCAGATTCCAGCCCACTCAATTCGATCATCTTCTGACAAGATTCAGTCAGTTCAATACAACTGACTTCGAATAATATATTTCTCGATGTAACCATCTATGGTCTAGTAACTAATTACGCAACCAACCACGCAAGCGCTCTTGGCTATATAACCAGGGATGGTTATTTACCCCACACTAAAACTCAATTCTTACCATAATCGAACGATACTATAACTGTGGGCAGAGTGAAGCGTATAGGTCAAGCTGCTGACAGAGAAAAAAAAAACATTTGCGAGGCCAAACATGTATATCTGAGCAGTACAGAGCAATCCATGCGTGCTGCACCCTCAATATATAGTATTCTATATGGAATACTGTGAGACCACCTCAGGATAGTCCAGCCATATAGTACTTCACATGAGAAGAAGCAGCTACTGACTCCAGAGGAAGAGAAATCTATTGTGAGATTCTCTGAAGCACTGGATGATCTAGGGTACCCACTACAAGGAAAGATGGTTGAGTAATTTGCAATATCTCTATTACCTTTACAACATCATCGAATACTTGGTAAGCACTAGATTATATGCTTTCTCAATCGGTACCCTGCAATTATTACCAGGTTCTGTCAGTGACTGGGGTGGCAAAGAGCCAATACTAATGACCCTGCAATTCGAAAGGACTTTTATCGCAAGGTAAGCACTGGATTATACACTTTCTCAATCGGCACCCTGCAATTAATACTAGGTTTAGTCAGTGACTGGGGCAGCAAAGCACCAATACTAATGACTCTGAAATTCTAAAGGACTTTTTTCGCAAGGTAAGTAAATGTAGTATATTTTGAAGTTATCAGCTAACCCTGTATATTGTAGATGGGAAAACCTATTAGAAAGCTCAATGCATGTCCAGAAAACATTTATAATATGGATGAAAAAGGGTTCCTTCTTGGTCAGGCCTGGAAGGTCAAGGTTATTTGCCATAGACGCTGAAAGAATCCTTACTATAGCCAGGATGGAAACCGGAAAATGGTTCAAGTTATACAGTTTATCTCTGAAGCTGATAGGGTGTTACCTTCAATGTACATTTACACAGGTAGAAAGTATCTATTATGATAGCATACAGAGGTACAGATCAAGGAACAAGCAACTTTTGTTTAGTCTTCTAAAGGATGAACTAATAATGAATTGGGACTAGAATGAGTGGAACAAAACTTCGAACAATTTTCTATTCAGGTATAGGTACCATCAAATTCCTTCCCAACTCATACTAACATTACTGGTGTCAAGAGCCAGCTATGTATCATAGTGTTGGATGGACATGGATCACATTTCACATGACAATTGTTCCAATTTTACTTAAAGAGAGATATACATCCCATCTGTCTTCCTGCACACTCTACACACATTTAACAGCTATTGGATGTAGATCTCTTTGGCCCTTGATTATGCTACAGCAGCAATGAATTAGATCCATGGATCTGGAAGGGAGGAAATGCCATCAAGATGGGACAATTCCATAAATATAACTATCCTAACAATTTCACTTTATCCATATTCCTACACTACCTATAGGCTTGTAACCCATATCAGAGCTGCAGCATATACACACAAGAATATTTTCTGAGTGCATTCAAAGCCACTGGTATCTGGCCACTCAATTCCTGCAAAGTTTTCAAATGGCAATCAATGAATATCACTCACTCCGAAACGCTACCAACCTCTCCCCTCTGCTTCTCCCACTGTAACTCCAAGAAAGCCCAGAACTATAAGCCGGCTAGTATGCAGTATTCTACACCTTGTCACTCACCCAACCCCTTTCTCTCTAAAGCTCAAAGCCCTTGTAGGACAGCTGGAAAGGTCTGCCCAGAGTGCACTTGCAGATAATGAGTTGGGAGAGGAAATGGTGTGACTGCTTCGCTCTGGAGCCAAGGATACCACAGCAGCTGCAGTCAGAGATTGCCATCATCCTGGCAAAGCTCATGTATATACTGCTGAGAATGTGGTACAGTTGAGGGAAGAGAGAGAGAGAATAGATAGAGAAAATGCGATCAAAGCCAAAAAGCACCACCATATGACTAAAGCAAAGGCAGCACCATCTACAAAACGAGTCAAGGGCTCAAAACATTCGGAAAACAAGGGTATAGGTATAAAGAAGGTGTCAATAATTGTTCTTTGTGATTGGGAGGATGAAGAAGAAGAAATGGTAGATGGTAGGAGGTGGGATGAGTAGGAAAATGGGGGGAGGGAGGACTGTGTTGTATATATTGGTGATATGGAGGGCCCAGGGGATGTTCTAGAGCTTGGAAGTGAGAGAGAAGAGGTTGGAAATGAACCTCCAGTAGTTACAAGGTCAGGGAGAGTGGTTAAGACAGTTTATTTGGCTCTATAAATGCTATCCATGGGTGGTCGGTTTCCCAGTAATGGACGATCACCTAGTGAAATATATTAGCCCATCTCAAGTATTTGTAGCCAATATATCTAAATGTTATCTCTATGTGCACCACCAACTCCACCTGTTCACATGGCAAACAGATATACAGACACTTTCAAGTGAGATAACTATATCTCGAGAATATCTGCTGTAGCCCTTCTGTCATCTAGATTAGTGTAATCATCTTCAGCTCACATATCTAAGTACTAGATCCAAACATATTACTAAATACAGATGATGGCAGGTTCAAATACAACGGGAAAAAAACCTTGTTGCACCTCCGATGCCGGAAAGTCTTGGGCGCATCGGGCGATTCAGACGAATCCTGTTGAGCCTCATCATACCCTGGTACTACCCTGGCACTACTGACATAGCATTTGCATCCTGACGTACTTACAGACACAGCATTTGCATCATTACACACTTGAAGGCAGAGTATTCATTTCCAGATGCAGTACACTGTATGGTTGCAGCCTTGATTCCTGATCACAGCCTTGATTTACCCGGGCAGTCAATCGATTACTTAAATTCACACTTGATTTACAAATTTATTGCTAACTATATACAAACAATCATGGTAGATCTTGGAAGCACTTGGGGCAGTACTTAGAGCTAGTACATGGGGGAAGAAGATCGATACTGGCTGGATGCAAACGGTTGGGCTAGTCTGGCTCCGCTGAAGGGAGATGATCGAAATTGGCTGGCTCTGAGCTGGCTGGATACGATTGATCCGTGCTGGCTCTGGGCTGGCTGGATACGATTGAGCCGTACTGGCTCTGGGCTGGCTGGATACGATTGAGCCGTGCTGGCTCTGGGCTGGCTGGATACGATTGAGCCGTGTTGGCTCTGGGCTGGCTGGATACGATCGAGTCGTACTGGCTCTGGGCTGGCGGGATGGGATTGAGCAGTTGTGGCTATACGCGATTGAGATGTTCTGGCTCTGGGCTGGATGGACGGGTCGAGCCATACTGGCTCTCGGCTGGATATATGTGATGAACAGATCTGGACGGAAACATGATCATTTCGATCAGGTGGAGTTGGAGGTCAAGCTGGGCTCGCTGTCGAATGACTAGACGCGATCAAGCCATACTGGATCTCGGCTGGCTGGACATGATCGAACTGTACGTGCTGTCGGCTGCATGGATGTAATCGAGCGCGCTGGCTTACCGCTGGCTCGATCCTATCGAGCAGGACTGGCTTTGAGCTGATTGAAGATGATTAATAAGGACCGGATGGTTACCTCGGTTAAAATTGTCTGTACATCTGTTACATTGCAAATAAAGATAGTGACTGTGTGAGTGAGAGAGAAAAATATTATAGAGATGAACTTAGAACTTAGAACTTAGAACTTAGAACTTAGAGTGCAAATACGGTTGAAAGTAAGGGGGTGGAAAAGGATCACACTATATATGAAGGACACTTACCCGGCCTCGGCTGCCAAGTACACTTATTAGGACATGTGCATATAAGAGGCCAAGTGCACTTACAAAGCCAAGTATGAACCAAGTGCACTTATGAGGCCAAGTGCACTCACGAGGCCAAGTGCACTCACGAGGCCAAGTGCACTCATGAGGCCAAGTATACTTACAAGACCAAGTGCACTTATGAGACCAAGTGCACTCAGTAGCCAAATGTATCTGGTACCATAATTATACTGGGTCTCGGCTGGCTGGCTCTCCACAGGTGGGAGATGATCGATCTTGGATGGTTCACAGCTGACTTGAGATGATCAAGCTGGGATGGCTGGACACATTTCAACCAGGATGTTTCATGGTTGGCTAGCTCATGGCTGGCTGATCACCATGCAATTGGAATGGCCAGATGAAGAACACAGTATATTGAGCATCCCAAGGTACTGTGCGGAGTGATATACAACCGTGTGAATACATAGTGCCAAGAGTGGTTCTTGCAGTGTCTCATATCGCATTGTTGTGGAATTATATATTATCCGACCTACCAATATTCCAGGTACTCAGGGTATACAACCCACGTCAGGGCCTGACTAATACACCTGGACGTATATTCTTGTTCCTGATGTACACCTAAGTATCACCTCCAAGTACATATGAATGTCAGTTTCAAGTATAATCAGGCTCTGTCTCATCAAGGTCTCAATTTGATTACAAATATATTTGTAAACAAGAGTGTGGTTATATTGTGAATCAGGACTGTTACAGTGAATAAAGACTGTATGTGTAAATTGAGTATGTTTGAAAATTAAAGCTGTGACAATAAATGAAACTGTCTCTAAATATAGATCATGCATTCAGTGTCATGATCACAATTTCAGAACATAATGAGGTACTCGAAGTACTATTTAAATCTGCTAATGTGTCCAAATGATATATATACTCTGGATACTACATGAATTATTTCAGATACATGTAACATGTAGGCAGCTATTCTTCCATTCATAGCAATTAGAGTTGTATTTCTGTGGTTTCAATTGTACCTCTATCATACCAATATCATAGGAATGTAGCCTTGAAAATTTATATCTTATATTGGACTAAGTGTAGGTTATGAAACACAAAAGCAATCATGTAATATCATGGAATTGTAATGCCAAGATATGACTTGAAAGATTATATCATTATAGAATAGAGTTAAGAATGGTACTTGGCAATACCTGTAATTAATCACTGATACTGATATATGAAGAAATACTGTCCAATAACTAGTCAATTGTAAAGGTCTATGTCCTTGTATGTATAGATATGATATAGATACGGTTGAACACATGGATTTGAGAATGAGATAGATTTATTCAGTAAGTAAGTAAGATGATTACTAGCATTCCTAAAGTACTTCGCGAGATGACTATATATGAAGGGTGCTTACCTGACCTCGGCTGCCAAGTGCACTTATATGCCAACTGTACTTACAAGGACAAGTGGACCTGCAGGCCAAGTGCACTTACAAGGCCAAGTACACCTCGCACTGCCATTATATCATCCCCCTCTTTATCTGCAGATTTCATGGGCTGCAGTATATATATCCAAAAAGAAAGACAAGATTAGGTATGTACGACTTCATATATCTGCATAAGTCCCACAATCGATCAGTATCATCATGACAATCTCACAGCAGATCTTGCATATGGGGAGACTCCACCTCCTTTGGCGATGGTAAATTCCGTGCCGACAATATTTATATGGAGTTGAGATCTATAAGAAATAAAAGGAAGAAAGAGAAAGAAGAGAAGAGAAGGAAACATCTAATAGACACTGAATCATCCAAGTCCACTACTTCATTATGCTTGTAATTCTATGGTTCTGAATATCAAAGTGGACTTCCAGTTTCTCCAAATCGAAGCAATTGTTCTCTGTAGTGCTGGCTGAATGATGCTCAAATCAATCGTGCCATTGGCTTCCGCCATTCATTCATCATCATCATAGATTATTACTGACACATATTCATATGCACCACTATTATCCTGAGGAGTAAGGTCATCGCAGCTAGGATCACATCTCTTCAGCAGTCAACTAACATAATTGCATGATTTACTTATCTTGGTCATGGCTGCTACTCTCAAGTGCTATCTTATTCGTATGATTTCTCCAATTCCAGGTCTCTGTACTGTCGAATATCCAAGTACATGGCATACCTCATCAGTGATATCCTCTCCACTCGTGATAGATAATATACATCTTACTGAATGGCGCCAAGTTAACTGGTCTATCAGTCATGTGGATTCGATTTTCGGTTCTCATTCGGCTTCAAATTGTTTCACTTGTGTCGGCCTCATTTGGCCCTTGATTGTAGTCATCATGTATCGACATGCATTTGTACTTGCACATTTGAGTTGCAGAATCTTACTCGTAAGTGTGCCATAAGATCATACTCACAACGTATCTGGGTATGCTTTCTCTCCAGGTGCATCAAGGTATCCATTATCCAATTCTCATGCCTTCGACTTCCAAATCCATGAACGTAGTAGGTTTGCACAAGCCTTAATACTGTTAATCACCACAATCTGTCGCAACGTCAATCGATTATCGTTATGACTTTGTTTGGTACTGACATATATAAAGACCATTACAGTACATATTCATTCGTTGATATATTCTCGACGTTGAAGCTCCAATGTGGTAGCCTTCTTATATATCCATCATGGATTGCAGTCGGTTCACATTCATATAGCTTGATATCTCTACAGCTGATATGGCTTGCACTACATCACTAGCAGGTCGTAAAGACCAGCATCGTAACCAGTGAATCGCAGCTGCTGATGTACTGTCTTATTATGTGTCTATAGTAGGTCAATAGAAATTCCTAGATACTAACTCAGCAGCTTCAAGAGTCCCACAGTGATCTGACTCAGGGTTGTCATGGAAGAGACTTATCACTTTATCGCGGAGAGCATTGTCCAGAGGTCTATATATCCTCCTCTCATAGGTCAGAGCTCCAGTAACACCACTCCATTGGTTCTCATCATCAGCTTCGAATGTGGCTTCTGCTTCGGCTGTGTCCATTGGGTAATCGACTAGCTTACGTTAGATGTTGACCACCAATAGGTCACTAGCCTGAGTATTCTTAAATATCGGTAGGAGGTCATTGTAGGATTCAACTGTCAGGGGGACCAAGAGCTATCAGATGGTCTTCTCATAGCCGATCTCATAATCGGACCGTCTCGAAATGCTGTTGATGGGGTTTTGTGTGCCTTTCAGGTGCTCGATAGTGAAGTCGTAAGCTGATAAGGTCTCATTGACTTCCAGTACTCGATAGTGAAGTTATACGCAAGATCAAGTGTACCTGCAATCCCAGTACACTTACGAGGCCATGTACACTAACGAGGCCAAGTATTCTTTAGTTTTGCAGTATGATGGGTTATCGTTACAGAACTATTGGTACAGATTTTATCGTGACAGCAATTTCTCAGATTCCGGAGTGATCATTCCCCTCTTTAGAGGTCAGTACTCCATCAACGACTTGTCACCATGCCAGTGGGTATGTGTCGATTCCTATCGATTTTTACATTGATATGACTGTTCCGATTGTCATTGAGGCTTCATACTTCTATATCTGCATTCAATTGCAAGTCTTGTAGAATCTCTTATACAGTAAGTGTTTCTTAAAGAAAAGAATAGAATCAAAAGTGATCTTGTATTGCCATATCGGCAAGAAGCCTTGTTATCCTTCTCAAGAGTGTGCATGATTGCACTCTGCACTCGAGAAATCTGTATTCTGTGGCTCTTCTGTGGCTCAATAAGTATCATCCTTCTTCTTTTGAACAATATCGGTGCTACCATCATGGTTAAGTATCTCGGAGATCGATGTAATCGGGTATCGATTCTTCATTGTGTCTGCATCTAGAGCTTGATAGTCCATAGAGTCTTAAGCCGCCATCAGTGATGATGACTGCTGGATGAAAAGATTGGGTAGGTTTGTCTCGATATAGACATTTTGAGTTCTTGACTCCACCTCCGACAGGTTATAGATATGCCTATATGGTGCCTTATTCCCGGGGTCTATTGCATGGTCAATTGACCGGTATGGTGGCAGTATCTCTGCCTTGAATAAACACCTCCACAATTTACTGATACTTGGCCGCTATATTGCCACTGTTGTCTGTAGGCATCATTTATCATACTGAAGCTCTATCTGTACTTGTTAGCTTTGGGCTCACAATCTTCAGATGGAAGCGAAGGTTGGTATTCAGATTTATTTATTTATTTATTTATTCATCATACAGCATGCAGTCCGCAGAGTATGGCCGAGTTGATATTCAGACGCCCTTGTTGCAATGAGTTATCTTCGATGAGAAATCCTCTGTCGTCCGATACTTCCTTTGTGAATCAGTGAGACGGTAGCAGTCGTTTGAGCCCCGCATTGAAGGTAACTCTTCTGCCGTAACTACCGCCGCTACTCCTACTCACACATCCAGCCCAAGGTACTTTTATTCCAATTGGTAATACCTTCAATTGAAGTTCACAGCAACCCTGTGCAATCCGCAAGACATATGGTGAATGTCACTAGAATCTCATCGCTAGCTAAGACACTCTTGAATACGATGGCTACAAGTAGATATCAGGAGAGTTAATTATTTCACCGGCCTCATACTATCGAAACTTATAAGATGCCTGTAGAGATTTCGACATCACCTGGGTGGCCACTGGTATATTTGCATCTCCACTTTGAGTCCACAGAGCTAGAAGTTGATCTGATATCCACTCAATCTGAGGGACCCTAGCCTTGAAGCAAGACCAAACTAGAATCAGATTATATGCTATGGGTATGACCAGCACCTCTGGTTTCTTAATCAGAGTCAAGTACTCAAAATATTGGTCCGAAACTCTCGTCTTTTGATACCCGAATGCTATGGCAATCGAAACTATCTTATCTACATGGACATCGATGAGAATCGATACCGGCATGATATAATTGTTGTCAGTGGAGTATCAACCTCAAAAAGAGAGGAATGACCGTTTCGGAATGTGAGAAACTGCTGCTACAAAGAAATGTACACCAGAAGTGCTGGAATTATAACCCATCATGCTGCAGACATCAAGTACATATAGCCTCGTAAGCATACTTAGCTCGCGGTCCCACTTGGCCATATGAGTATACATAGCTGGCTGATGTGCTGGATGTCAATGAGACTTTATTGGCATATGACATGTCAATTGACCAATCGGAAGATACAATAAACCCTACTGACTTGAGACTGTGCGATTATGAGTTCGGCAATGAGAGGCCTGTCGGATAGCTCTTGACAATCTTGACAGTTGAACCTTATGATGACGTATCGGTGATTGAGAAGTTGCAGGCTACTGGACAATTGGCGGTCAACGTTTCGGATAAGCTAGTCGATAATCGAATAGATACAGCCAAAGCCTAAGACAAAGCCAAAGTCAAAGCCAAAACAGAGACGTGAACCAATAGAATATCGAGGTTAGAGCTCTGACCTATGAGGGGAGGATATATATCCCTGCAGATGATGTTCTTTATAGTAAAGTCATATGTTTCCGTCATGACAATCCTGAGTCCGATCACTTTGGAGCTCTTAATACAGCTGAGTTGGTCTCTAGCAATTTCTATTGACCTACTTTGGATGCGTATATAAAGAAGTATATCACCAGCTGTGAAGTACTTCAGCGACTACAAAGTAAGTCAATGAGATCAAGTGCAAGTGTACTGAGAGGTCTGAGAGTGAACTAGATATCAATGGCTACACTACTGGACTTCATCACCGAATTGAAAAAACCACCAAATGCATTAAATGTACAATCAGCTGCAACAATTAATGAAGTCAACCGTATCCAGTACTAGCAGCATAGAGCCAGCCAAATCAAAAGTCGGGATATTAAGCTGCAGAGAATACGAATCGACTTCAATCCTTGTTGGATATATAAGAAGGATACTGTATTGGGTCTTCAGAGTTGAGAGTATGTACGCACCAAATGACATGGTAACTATAACCTTATATGGAATGCTTATAAATTAGGTATATCACCGAAGGAATATGCTCGACAATTGGCCTTCATATGCAAGAGCATGAAATGAAGCCATGATGATAATCGATTACCATTACCGCAGATAATGGTGATCAACTCTATTAGGTTACATAACAGAGTGTTCACCCTACAGCTAAGCTTAGATGGACATGGTATGTACATATCCACTCATTTCATGGATGCGGAAGTTGAAGGTATGGAAAACTGAGAATGGCTGCCTTGATACACCTGGAGCAGAAGCATACTTGATTACTTTGGGAATAATTCCTTATGATATACTTATGAGTTAGATAACGCAAACTGAACGAGCATGTACAAATACATGTCCATATATAACTGCACTTAATGGTCGTCGGGAAAAGCTCCCATGCTACCGTAACCGAAATTTAATACGACCGTCACCCCTGGGCTACCGGAACCTAAGTTGGCCTACCGGAGCCTAAGTGGACCTATCATACCTTCTGCCCATTACTGGTGTGTTACCGATATTTACCGGTATGTTACGCGAGTATTATGGCAACTCACAATGTGCAATCACCATTTACAGAACGAGTGAAATATCTCATACCATTTTCATACTAGGAACCCCTTTTTTTAAGATCTTCACCATCACCATCACCATCACCATCACCATCACTATCACCATCACCATCACCATCAATACCATCTCCGTTAGCCAGCATCGGTAAATCCATCTCTACCTTCTCAAGCCAGCTCAGATCTATCATTGCGAGGCAGCTGGGTTCGATCACCACCAGCCAGCTCCCAACCAGCTTGGCTCGATCGCCAACAGGCAACTCCCAGCCAGCCCAGCTCGATCGTCCACATCCATCGCGTCTGAACCCCAGCTCCAAGTGCGCTTCCAAGTGTACCTGAGTACCAGCTCCAAGTGCATCCAAGTCTAATCATTTGCATCATCAGAGCGACCGTCACAACTCTCCTGCCGTTCGATCGTATCCAGCCAGCCCATCTCGATCGTGTCCAATCAGCCGAGAGCCAGCCAGTATCGCTCGTGTCCAGCCAGCCGAGAGCCAGTCCGTCTCGATCGTATCCAGCCAGCTGAGAGCCAGCCCATCTCGATCGTGTTCAGCCAGCCCAGTGCCAGGCCGTATCGATCATCTCCTGCCATCGTTCCTGAACCCCAGCTCCAAGTATGCCTCCAAGTGTACCTGAGCACCAGCTCCAAGTGCATCCAAGTCTGATCATTTGCATCATCAGAGCGACTGTCACAACTCTGCTCCCGTTCGATCGCCTCCAGCCAGCCTATCTCGATCTTATCCAGCCAGCTGAGAGCCGGCCGGCCTCAATCTTTTCCGGCCAGCCGAGAGCCAGCCCGTCTCGATCGTATCCAGCCACCCCAGAGCCAGCCCATCTCGATGGTGTCCAGCCACCCCAGAGCCAGCCCGTCTCGATTGCGTGCGTCAAGCTAGCCCAGAGCCAGTCCGTCTCGATCGTGTCCAGCCACCTCAGACCCAGCACATCTCGATCATGTCCAGCCACCCCATAGCCAGCCCATATCGATCGCGTCCAGCCAGCCCAGAGCCAGCCCGTATCAATCATCTCCAGCCAGCGCACCCGAGCCCCGGCACCAAGTGCAGCACCAAGTGCAGATCCAAGTGCGCCTCCAAGTGCACCTCCAAGTGTGTCTCCAAGTGAACCTTCAAGTGTGCCTCCAAGTGCACCTCCAAGTGAACCTCCATGTGTGCCTCCAAGTGTACCCGAGTGCTCGCTCCAGGTGCACCCAAGACCTGACCTGTTGAGTTTTACATCAGCAGGCCCAGATCATATCCAGCAAGCTCCCAGCCAGTTCGGCTCGATCGACACCTGTCAAGAGTTGTGAGATCATGTCAGAGTTGCGACAGCAGGTCAGAGTTGCGAGAGTATGAGTATGTCAGAGTTGTGAGAGTACAAGCGTATGAGAGCAAGTATGTCAGAGGTGCAAGAGTATGAGCATGTCAGAGTTGCGAGAGCGCGAGCATGTGTGAGTGAGCATGTCAAGAGTTGCCATAGGACCTTTATTGTTGCTGAGTGGAAAGCTGGACCCTATACCCCCCTTTTTCCCCCCCTGCAAAAAGGACCCCACCGATTATTCAACAACCAATTCTTCTCCAATTGACTTCATACTTTGGGAGCATTGTGTCTACATATAAAAGAGGCCTACGCTTCAACTTCAGACCAAAAGTTCAAGATTTGCAATAGTTACAAAAATTCATCGAAAAGTCGCTTTTTCACACCTCCCCCCCCTCTATCTCAACGGAATCAACTCCGATTTACAAACGGACAACGGCATTCGATTCAGCAGCCCTGAAAGCCCTTAGAACGAACTTTCCATACCTCCCTACAAGCCCCAGGCTGCCTGGGCCAAATTTTCTCGAAGCCAAAAACACGATTTCGAATCCCATCGTTTCTCTACGAGTTATCATCCGTTCGGAACGCCATTAATATCTCA